>JARCZZ010022095.1:0-11458 GCA_030323915.1 Brotogeris chrysoptera
GGTGTCCTGTCTCTGCTTCCTTCCGGCTCCCCCTCCTCCCTGGCATAGCATGAGACTCAGAAAGTCCTTGGCCGGACAAAACACCACCAAGCAGTAACTGCAAACATTGGTGTTATCAGCGCTGTTCCCAGGCCCAAAATCAAAAACACAGCGCTGCACCAGCTGCCAAGAAGGAGAAAAATGACTGCCACTGCTAAACCCATGACAGGTTTGCAATTCTGTAAAGTAAAAATGTAGATTGTTGGACTACATGCATTTGTAGGCTTAGTTCTTTAGTTTAATTTGTTCTACACAGCTGCAAGGCTCTGAAATCTCTCTATGTCCTCTGTGTTTTTGCCACAGTTCACAAATTTGTGCATTGGTTACAAAGGACAAAAAAAAAAAAAGTTTTAAATGGCTATGTTGTGTAGATACCTATTGCTCCATATTCTTTAAAGGTATACCTATCTTGTAGCAAACAACTGGACCAAATCATAATTTTCAGGTTATTCATTACACAGGTCAAACCTAAAAATATATTTTTCAGATCAGAGACATAATATAATTAATTATCAACAATACATATCACTAAATATTTGTTCAGTGTAAATAAAAAAAAAACCCTATGGACAATAAGATAGATTTTTCAGCTCTGTGTTTCATCTCAATATATTGTAGCTGTTAACTCAAATGACCAGACAAAGGTCATATGTTGGAGAGTTTATGTTCCTGGTGCTACTAAAAGAAGTTATGTCAAAGAACACTGAAAAAAACTCTGGCTTCTACAACTTTGAAGCAAAATAACACACCACCTTTAAAGGCTGAGTTATTACTCATATTATTCCTCTTGAAACAGTATGCTGGTCTTCATCAGATTCCACTTCAAACTTTTTTGGAATAGAAAGATAAAGAATAAGAAAAGGTTGGCTGTTGGTGTACTGTTAGTCAGCTACATGGGTGACCTTGTAGTAGAAGAAAATACATGTTTATAAAAAGAAATATACATGCTTCAATGTTTGAACTCAGGTAGACACTATTCTAAGTGTGTGATTATATGATGTTTGTCACTGTATAACAGCATTTAAAATTAAAGATTTTCTTTAAAAGACTTAGTTCACATTTCAATATAGGTATATAGTGGAGATTTTTATCCTGAATTCCAGATTTCATTTGTGGTTTTTGACTTGATAATCTGCATTTTAAGAAATACTGTGTAGATTAAAAAAATAACTTGTAGTCTCTTCAGTATGGCTAAGGAATTTTAAACCCCAAAATCTGCAATACACTTCATATTATGTAAAACTGATTGTTTAATGGATTTAAGAAGATTGCAGGCACAGCAAAGTCTCGATTACATACAGGTTGCACTGAGAACTGTATACTGATATAAGCATGAAACCTCCAATGGTTCAAAAGACAGAGGAATTCGATTAGCACTGAATCTCATAAATATAACCATCAATGTACTGTGTTTATTTCCAGTATCTAAAGAAACTGTGGGAAATCTTCGGGGCTTTACAGGCATTTTGCCTTGTAAGGAATTTCTAGACATACCCTCTGTGGTCTCACAGAGGCTTGTTATCTCTTCTTTATTCTTCTTTTGAAACAAATGAAACATTTTTGTTGTTGTTGTTTATTTGTTAAGATGTATTTTGTGTTGTTTTTTTGTTTGGTTTTAGGTTGATTTTTTTTTTTTTTTTCCTGTTGACAGGGTAACAGAAATGTACAGAAATAGGGCAGAAGTCAAGTCAAATTGCCAACACCTTTTTCATTAAGCACATACCTGCTTGGTGATTTTTCAAGAATGTGCACATATACGTTTAGAATTACTTCAGTCAATTTTTCTGACCATGACAGGGGGAATTTTGGGACTGTTGGAAAATTTGTTAATAATAATGGCGATAAGAAAATACTTCTCTGTCAAAACCAAAGCTTTTTAATAAGGAAAGGTCCACTTTCGTTAGTTTTTCCATTGAAAATTATATATTTTAAAACAGAGGATATAGTAGGTACAGAAACAGAACACTTTAATTGACAAAAGCCAATTTTGAATTTTCACAAAATTTTGAACTTTAAATTGAGACAGTAGGTTGTTCACCACTTTATTTGGATAAAACCCCCTATTCTCCCTTCATCTATATTCATGAATAACTTTATAAAAACACTTTTCCCAGTAATGCATTATAAGAAAAAAAAAAGAGATTTCATAAAATTGATGGTATTTGAAGTGCTGCTGAAACTCATGCAGTGCCAAAGGAGAGAAAAACCCAAAACCACCCAGAATGAAAACAAGTACATTGGCAAATGTTAATTTATGTAGTGTATGCATTTGTAATTCTAAAATTGGGGGGAGGGGGGGAAAGACAGTCACTGTAAGAAACTATGAAAGGGCATTAGCTGCAAATTTAATTTTAATCTAACAATATCCCCTACAATCAGGCCAAAAATGCATTGATTCTGGGTTAGCATCTCTAATAAACTGGAATGAAAAGACTCCTCCTGCTCTGTGTAAATAGGTACAAAATGCTATTCTCCCTTAATATTATTTTTCTTATTGTTCTTTTTGACACAAGAAGAATGTCAGATATCTTTACTCCGGTTACAAATACCGCTCAGTGTCTGAGACAAAGAAAAGCTAAAAAAAATGTGAGGTCTGAAGACTCTAGTCTGGTGCCAGCTCTGCACACCAACAAGTGGCTCATTTTTAACATGCTGGACAAAGCACTTCTTTCATGAAGCAGCAGTCTGTTACACCCTCCCCCGCTTTTCTAGCTTAAAATCCACTAACACATCATTTTCACTGACTGTTTAACACAGCTCTATGTCATGATGGATACTAAGAAACCATAATGAGCTTCTTTCATTATAACTTGTTGTCTGTCTGCAATGTGAGGCACTATAAAGATTATTTTGACAAATGGCTGGGATAAATGGTTAATTGGTGCCTCACTATTTTTCTGAAAGGTAAAGAGAATATGAAGGTAGTGTATAACTTTAAAACCTCACAACTCCCTCACAAATCTCAAAGTAAATTTGCAATTGTGGAACCCATTGTCCTGTGGAGGCAAAGAAAATTTAAAAGGCTGTGACTGGAAAACTGGTGAAATCAAACAATTTTTACTTTTTTCTCTTTGAGCTCTGGTCATTCTTATAATTTGAACAGGAACTGCAACAAAAACTGCAAATATAATCAGACACCGATGGTTTTATAGTGATGATGTTTTTCCCAAGAGCACAACAAGGATTGTGGCTCTATTGTATTTGATGCTGAACAAGCACAAAAAGTAGAGACTTTGCTCTCATAGGCTTACAAATGAATTTGTATTTCTTTTTATTCCTTTATACTGTAACAGATCTTTTTTTGCACTGAGCTGCTTATTTTTTCATTTGTAAACCCAAAGAGAAGGATTTTGCCGTGCAAATGGGGATACTGATAGTAAGGATACTGTTCAGCACAAACTTGATAAAACCTAAAATAATTCAAGGTTTCTTCCTTGAACAACAATTACAAAATGTTATTCAACATTTTTAGCACCGCAAAATCTTCAGTCTGCATGGTTATTAGGGCTACATAAACCCTTAGTATCCCTTTCTCCTAGAGCAGAAATGGCTTGTCTGAAGTTTCTGAGCACCCGGGCTATCAGATGAACTAAAAAAAGGTTCATGTGCTCTGCTCTGCAGGGGAGGGTCATGTATAGTAAAATTATCAGGTAATGTCAATCATGTCCTCTCCCAGATTTGGTCAGGTGAAAAGATGCATCTCACATATAAAATATATAAATGTAAAGGAGAAACTTAACATTTTGCTATGCGTAGATGAGTGAAAAATATTGAAAACAGACATCTAATAACAGTGTAAAGTTAAAACTCAAAAGCCAAGCAATATCAGATTAGCACTTCCTGTGCAACCTCAATTTAAACTCACTGACAAATATGATACAGAGTGCAACTGCATAACCCTTTAATTATTTACTTTTTATTTATTATTTTACTAATTATTTTTTCCATTTTCCTTGAGGCAATTCTGGTTAAAGGACAAAGAATATATGCACAAAGGAGTCGGCTAGATAGACAATTATGTTTTAACTTCATCATTCAGTCTGTCATCCATATCTTACATAAAGGACACCATTTTAAGTGTGCACTGAATTCAAAATAAAACTTCCTCTGGGGCATTTTTTGTGGTATAGACATCACAGTGATATCTGAGTAGCTCACAAACATTATTTTGCATACACAACACGACGTTGAGGAATAATAATAATCCTATTATACCCATCTGAGATACAAGGAGCTTAATACCAGAATATTCAAATGTCCATTAGCTCTGGATGATCCTACTTCATACGCCTGCAGTCCAAATTTTCAGCGTATTTAACAGTTCATAACATTTTATCTGCTCAAAGAGCAGCTCAAACAAACTTCCTCTGTGGTTCACTTTTCTGCTCTGCTTTTTCTGCTCTTCTGCTCCTTTTACTCCTACTTTAACACTGTCAGCATCTCTCTGTTTCTTGGCCACTTGCATTTGAGTTTGTCCTTTTCTCCTTCCCACCCACACTTTGCAGCTTGCTTAGCAGTAAGAAGATGGTGAGCTTGCTATCAAAATGTTTTTTTGGCCAGAAAAAAAGCATCAGTAAAGTTTTGCTAAGCTCCATGACAGCTGCTCAGCCTATGCCAATTACAGAGATGTAATAGACACTACAGTATGGCCCTGGGGATGACTAAACACTGACTGCTTTAACATTGTGCAGCATGTGGCCACGGACAGCACCTAAGCTCTATCTGGTACCCAAGGTGTCCTTGCACAGTCAGGGGTGGTCTTGGATGCCTTAGACGCCTTGAGCTGTCTCTAGGCACAATCTCAGACATCAGTGGTTGGTATGAACCAAAACAACACTAGGAACAAGCTAAAAGTGAATGAAAACAGAATGAAAGAATGTGATCCACTGCTCACCCCATGGGTCTGGCACATGAATGAAAACCATGCCAGTAAACGTGCTAAAAGTGAATAAAAGAATGGGATCCATACTGAGCCCCACAGGTCTGGCACTTTTTTTTTTTTTTTTTTTTTTGACATTATGGGTGTACTTTTGCAGTTTCATCAGAGCATAAGAGAGAGAGCACAGAAAACACTCAGAGAATCATCGGAAAGTTTCAAGCAAATATATTGCAGCTGCTTTACCAGAAAAAGAAAAGAAAAAAAAAAATCAGGCATCTTTCTGCTGGAATCATCCCACTTCAGTGTATCAAATCCGTTCATAAATCATTTGAGATTTTTGATTAGTTGTTTATGAGATTTTTCTTAGCAAGAATGCAAAGGCATTCTAGGAAGTAACTGAATTGTTTCTATTCAAACACTAAGAAAAGCAAACAGCAAAAATAAAGCCCAAAACTCTGATCAATTTTAAAAAGGACTTTTAGCAGAAAATGTCAGGCAGCCATATCTGCTCCTGAAATGTCAAGCTCTATTTTACAGTAGATTATGTTTAAGCCTAGTTTTTGCATGATTTGCAATTTTGTAGAAACCAGAATAATGACAACTAACACCTGTTCTGAAATGGTATAAGTAGCTAAATCTTTCTTAGGATACCATTCCTGATTTAATGGTACTAAGACGGATCTACATATTTTTATGCACACAAATAATTTTAAAATTTATTATTGTTAGTAAGTAATTTGTAAAGTATAAATTAAATAGTTCAGATCATGGCTAAAAAAATAAATTAAAAGGTTTTTTATTTATTGAACTGCAAAGACAAACAATACCAGCATCTTCCACTTTATGTCTAGTTTAATTAGGTTACTGTTTCCTTCTATGTGGATTTCGGCCTTAACAGAAGAGGTAGATTGACTAATGTCTGAAAATTAGGAGATTTTGAAAACAAAATATTAGGAGCGCAGAAGTTTACTGAAAAAAAAAAGTAAATAAAAATGGTAAAGGCAGCTAATGTATTGATTTACTGCTTTGTTTTAAAATAGATTGCAGATTTTTGTCTTTTTTAGGTATCTTTTTTTTCAAGTGAGAAGAAAATCAAAGCAAACTAAGCTTTTCTAGAATATAGACACAGATGTATGATAAAGGAGGACCTGCAAAACTACAGACACATTCATGTTAAGCAAGCAAGCAAGAGTCTTTAGTTCTTCATGCAGTCTGCTTCATAACTTGTTTATTCATTAAGTAATTGCAAATGTTGACTCAGGTTTATTCTCATGTCATGGTTTGCTGGGTGAAAAGGGATGAAAGTAAAGGACAGAAGAGAGTTGTTTAAAGCTGCCTGTACAGTCTCTGCATAGCTTTGGCCGTGTTCCAGACTCATTACAGAAATAGCCAAGCTGTTCCTTTTTCTTCTTCTCCTCCCCTTTCTTTTTCTTCTCATTTCCCTTTTCCCCCCTTTATCTTTTTTACATTTTTTCTTTTCTTTTTTCTTCCTTTCTCCCCTTTTTCTCCCTTTTTTTTTAATTTTACTTTCCTTCCATTCCATTCCCTTCCTTTCCCTTCCATTCTCTTCCTTTCCTTTCCATTCTCTTCCCTTTCCAGTGCTGCCCTTCACCTTCCCTTCCCCTTCCTTTTCACTTCCCCTCTGTCCTCCCTTCCCCTTCCTTTTCCTTCACTGTCCTACACTGCCCTTCCCTTTCCCTTTCATTTCCTTTCTGCCTGTTCACATCTTCCTCTTCTCTTTCCTCTTCCCATCACTTTGTATGTTCTGGAAAGAACATATACCCAGATGCAGACAGAATACGCTTTCATGATGCACCAACTCTCACTCCTGCAAAAGTCACACTGAACCCACACTAGCACTAAGGAATAATCCTTGTAGATTCCAGGTGTACCACCTTTTACAGCTTAGACAGCTGTCTTGGTGGAGAAATTCTAATTGAGAAAAGTTGTTATAGAGATTAATTCCATTTTGTCAGTATTTAGAGTATTTAGATTGACCAATATATTCATAAATCACTAATCTCACTGTGGACTTTGTGAATATTTAGGATTTTTAGCAGCTACAATAATTAATTATATGCTGGTTTTTGCCTTCCAGTTTTTCCAATATACATATCACTAATTTTGTGGTGGGTAAAATGAGATACTTTCAATAACACTGAGTAAGTGCAGAATATTTGAGAAGGACAAGTGAATAAAACTGCATAATTATAATGCTGAGTATGTAAATATAGAAATCATCAATTTCACCTTGAAGTCAAAGATGCTTAAAATTTGTTATTAGAAAACTAATTTTATTAATTTTAGACCTTTCCTGAACTGCCTAATCTTGATAAAATTTCAGTGATGCTTGAGGACAGATATGGAACATGTCTAAAATAGTTGCGATTGTTTGTGTATGCTGATATTAGCTACATAGCCCTGTTTTCAATAAGTCAGGCAGCTTTCAACCTTTCTAAATCAATTTCAAAATGGAAAAAGGAAACTGGAAAACATAAGCCTTCATAAAATATGCAGCGAAAAAAAAAGTGACATAAATGGCTGACAGAAGCAGAGACATTCTCTTTGGAAGACTGGAAATGTAAATAAAGGCACCATTCTTCCCAACATAAATTGCACTCATGAAATATGGATGTTACCAATGTTACGAAGTGGAGCATATTATCATGAAGATCAGTATACATTCTTCAGATGATTTTCAAAGGCCATTAAAATCAAATCAACGTATATCTGCATGTCTGCACATAGTCACATGGCATTAATGCTCTTTGCTGCATATTTCAAAACCAACCTAATATTGGGTGTGCATTACATATGACTTCAGTAGCTTTGGCAATAAGACCAATCTTAATCTTCCTCTATGGATTTCAAAAGATTTTTTTTTTCCCTTCTAGGGTGGCAAAGTTTATGCAACGCTTTGGATATATATCTAAATGCTATTGCTTCTGGATTTTGGTAATAGTTCTGACTCAACAAACAAGGAATTTATTCTTAAATGCAAAGCGACTAAGGATTTCCTGCATATGCATATTTGCATTTGAATCTAACAATATCAGGTCTTTATATATCAACCCATTTGCAAAGATCTACTAATTATGCAGATCATTCTAAAGCTAAGTTGGCAGAAAAAATAGAGGGCTTCTCATTAGCATGTTTTCAGAACTATGTAAAAATACTATCAAATAGTAAAAAAGGACTTACGAGACCAAAAGAAAGTATTTGGCTATTAGAAAAAAAAAAAAAAAAAAAAGTGTTTCAAAATAGTTATAATTTAAAAAAATTTCAAAAAAGAAAAAAAGAGAAGAAATGCTTCTACATTTTAATTCCTGGCAGACATGGCATATTTCAAATTATTTGGCATATTTACCATTTGACATGCTTATTTGTTGCATTGCAAATTGCAAAATTTAAGAATCATTGTGGAAGTATTTACTTTTTGTGAGAATTTCTGGATAATTTCTAGCTCCTGAAAAACAGAATATTAAAAGAAATGAAAGTCCAATTTGAATTCTGGAAAGATAGTATTCTTTGATAAAATTTTTATAATGCATCCAAAAAGCATTGTTCCAACAGACTTCATGTAAATCAGAAAGGCTAATATTATTCAAGGAAGAGAGAAAAAAAAACAAAACAAAAACTGATGGTTTTATTTCTACTACACTTGACTTCTATTTGCGTGAGAAACTTATTGGCCCAGATCACAAAGACAAATTTGTGATGCCGACAACAGCTAATAATAATAGCAAATAGAACGTAAAAGATACAGTAGCGGTTTGAAGGCCAAAGCATCCCTTAATATTCTTCCACTATATTACACTGAATCTACAAGTTTGGATGTTAATATGTCTGGGTTTTTTTTGTCACTGGACACATTATGTTGAATTAAACATACATAGAATTATAGAATCATAGAATAGTCAGGGTTGGAAAGGACCTTAAGATCATCTAGTTCCAAAGCCCCTGCCATGGGCAGGGACACCTCCCAATAAACCATGCCACCCAAAGCTCTCTCCAACCCGGCCTTGAACACCGCCAGCGATGGAGCATTCACAACTTCCCTGGGCAACACATTCCAGTGCCTCATCACCCTTATAGGAAAGAATATCTTCCTCATATCCTATCTAAACTTCCTCTCTTTAAGTTAGAACCCGATACCCCTTGTCCTATTACCAGTCCCTTATGAAGAGTCCCTCACCAACATCCCTAGAGGCCCCCTTCAAACACTGGAAGGCTGCTATGAGGTCTCCATGCAGCCTTCTCTTCTCCAGGATGAACAGCCCCAACTTCCTCAGCCTATCTCCATATGGGAGGTACTCCAGTCTCCTGACCATCCTCGTGGCCCTCCTCTGGACTTCTTCCAACAGTTCCATGTCCTTTTTATGTTGAGGACACCACACCTGCACACAATACTCCAAGTGAGGTCTCACGAGAGCAGAGGGGCAGGATCACCTCCCTTGACCTGCTGGTCACACTCCTTTTGATGCAACATAGAATACAGTTGGCTTTCTGTGCCGCGAGCGCACACTGAAGCCAGCTCATGTTCATTTTCTCATCAACCAACACCCCCAAGTCCTTCTCCACAGGGCTGCTCTGAGTCTCTTCTCTGCCCAATCACTAGCTATGCCTGGAATTACTCCGACCCTAGTGTAGGACCTTACACTTGTCATGGTTAAACTTCATGAGGTTGGCATCAGCCCACCTCACAAGCATGTCAAGGTGCCTCTGGATGACATTACTTCCCTCCAACGTATCAACCAAACCACACAGCTTGGTGTCATCGGCAAACTTGCTCCCAACACCGAACTCTCAGAGACACAACTTGTTACTGGTCTTCAGCTATCAAATTGTGGTCCACCTATCAAATTGATGTCTCTCCAACTTAGACACAAGGATGTCATGTGGGACAGTGTCAAACACATTGCACAAGTCCAGGTAGATGACATCAACTGCTCTACCCCTGCCCATCTGTTCCGTATCACCATCATAGTAGGACACGAGATTGGTCAGGCAGGATTTCCCCTCAGTGAAGCCAAGCTCGCTGTCACCAAGCACCTCATTGTTTTTCATGTGCCTCAGCATGCCTTCCAGGAGAATCTGCTCCTAGATTTTGCCTGTCAGAGAGGTGAGGCTGACTGGTCTGTAGCTCCCTGGGTCATCCATTTTCCCCTTCTTGAAAATGGGGGTTGTATTTCCCTTTTTCCAGTCATCGGGAACTTCCCCTGACTGCCATGATTTTTCAAATATGATGGACAGTGGCATAGCAACTTCATTTGCCAGCTCCTTCAGGACCCGTGGATGGATTTCATCAGGTCCCATGGACTTGTGCATGGTCAGATTCTGAAGATAATCTCTACCACATCCTCTCCTACAGTGGGCCCAGGGCCTCCATTCTCACAGTCCTTGCATCTGCCTTCCAAGACTTGGGTGGTTTTGTCAGAGCATTTGCCAGTGAAAACTGAGGCCAAGAAGTTACTGAGAACCTCAGCTTTCTCCAAATCCAGGGAAGCCAGTTCCCCAGTAGCTTCTGGAGTGGGCCCACGTTGTCCCTAGCCTGCCTTTTATTTGCAATGTACCTATAGAATCCCTTCTGTTATCTTTCAAGTCCCTTGTCAAGTTTAATTTGAAGCGGGCGTTAGCTTTCCTAACCTGGTCCCTAGCTTCCTGGACAGCATCCCTGTATTCTTCCCTGGTTGCCTTTCCTTGCTTCCACCTTTTATAAGCCTCTTTCTTCCTTCCAGTTTTCCTCAGCAGCTCTTTATCCATCCAAGGAGGTCTCCTAGCCCTCCTGCAGCCCATCCTTCTAGTAGGGATGTAACACTCCTGAGCTTGCAGCAGGTGAGCCTTGACTATCAACCAACAGCCTTGGGCCCCCCTGCCCTCTAGGGCTATATCCCATGGAACCTTACCAAGCAGGTTCCTGAAGAAGCCAAAGTCTGCTCTCTTGATGTCCAGGGCAGTGAGCTTGCGGCATGCTCTTCTCACTGTCCTGAGGATCTCAAATTCAACCATCTCATGATCGCTGCAATCAAGGCTGCCCTGGAGAGCCACATTTCCAACCAGCCCTTCCCTGTTGGTGAGGACGAGGTCAAGCATGGCACCTCTCCTTGTTGGCACCTCTATTACTTGCAGAAGGAAGTTGTCTTCCACACAATTGAGGAAGCTCATGGATTGCTTGTGCTGGGCCATACCATCCCTCCAACAGATATCAGGGTGGTTGAAGTCCCCCATGCAAACAAGGGCCTGTGAGCGTGAGGCTATTCCCTTCTGTCTATAGAGTGCTTCATCCACGGAGTCCTCTTGCTCTGGCGGTCTGTAACAGTTCCCCACAGTAATGTCTCCCATCACTGTTCTCCCTTTAACCCCGACCCACAAACTCTCTATTGACTGCTCAGCTGTCCCCAGACAGAGTTCCACACTCTCCAGCCTATCCCTAACATAAATAGCAACTCCCCCTCCCCTTCTGCCTACCAGGCCTGTCTTTCCTAAAGAGCCTGTAGCCTTCCATTCCAACACACCAGTCATAGGAGCCATCCCACCATG
>JARCZZ010022098.1:0-17735 GCA_030323915.1 Brotogeris chrysoptera
GATGAGCTTTGAGCGTGGGCCCTCCAGGAGCTGGAACTGCAGCACAGAACCTCCCGCAGCTTCGTGCAGCTTCAGGTGTTCCCCCCATCAATGCCCTCCCCTTCCCAGTAATTCCCCCAATGTCTCAAGGGCTTCCTCTCGGATGCCCTCAGGCTGTCAGCTCTGTCCTGGTGGCAGCACCGGGCTCTCTGGCAGTGGGACAGGGGAGGGTGCTGGACTTGTACTGCCCCAGAGCATTGTGATGCTGCGTTGCCAGGTGCTAGCACTGTGACATGGGGTGCTATTAAATCCTTTTGTATGCTTTTTTTGTCTTTTTTTTTTTTTTTGTGTGTGTTTTTGTGTGTGAGTGTACATCTCTCCGGTCCCTGCCCAGAGTGATTTCCTTTCCTGTTCCTGCAGGAAGTTCTGATGCATAAAGTCATTGGTTTCATGATTATAAAATAAATGTTATTTCATGTATGTGAATGCTAGGTCAAAAGGCGCATGTTCAATGTAAACAAATATGTTGTAATCAGTTTAGCTGTTCTTTCAGGACATAGAGTATTTGAGACTAGGTAGCAATTCTGATTTATTAGATTTGGTTGAAGTTGTCTTTATTTTCAAATTGTTTAGAGATTTGGTTGGGACTTCTGAAAGATTAAGTTTGCAAATCCCTTTTTTTTTTCCTCACATTTTGGGGATTTAGGTTACTGATGCATCCTGCTGACAGCCAAACTCCCTTTTAGATAGGCAACAATCAACCCATCCTTTGGTGTCTTACGCTGTGCCGCACCAAGAGGCTGATCCTTCCTAGGAGGACTTGATGTCCTTCGAGGGGCACTACTGAAGTTGTGTGTTTTCTGGGGTTGGACAATTCATGTGTTTATTTCTGGAAGTGTAAATACAGCACTACATTAACTGAATGCCTGCTCATCTGAAGGGGTGTTCTTTTTCTAAGAACACAGATGAATTTGTGGTGCGTTTAAACTAAAGGCCTGTGTTTGTTTCCATGTGCACTTAGTAATTCTCTTACCCTACTTGTTCTTTGTGTTCCCTGGAAGAATCTAG
This sequence comes from Brotogeris chrysoptera, assembly GCA_030323915.1. Lineage (NCBI taxonomy): Eukaryota > Metazoa > Chordata > Aves > Psittaciformes > Psittacidae > Brotogeris > Brotogeris chrysoptera. Next base: position 1,048 of record JARCZZ010022098.1, read on the forward strand.
ACTTCCCCGTAGTTCTGTGATTTGCCTTGTGTATTAACCTTCATAATGATTAGGGTTGTGTTGGTTATGTTTTGGTTTGTTTGTGTATTTTTTTTTTTGCAGGATGCATTCTTTTGTTCTTATTTCCAGGCCTCGTACAGCTGTGTTTGCACTTTCCTGGCCTGCAGTTTCAACCCAGTAATGACAAGTTATAGGTAGCGTAGGGGGTACAGATGGAACATCTGCTTATCAGATGCACTGCTCTCCTAGGTTTATTAACAAACCAGCCTGTTGATAGGCCTTCAGAACAGCTGCATTATTAGACCCTCTTGGCAAAGCCCAGCATTTTTTTTCTTGATGGCAACAGTTGGGTTCTTGTTGCATCAAAGCTGAACTTCAAATACCTGGTTGCTTGCCAACTGTAGCACCTATCTGGGCAGGAGGACAGTCTACGCAGTTAGCTGTTGCCTTGCGTGTAAGTACTTGGGGTTTAACCTTTGTGAAGGTTCCAGTGCAGAAATCTAAGTGCAGACATTTTTTATTGACACGTGTTGTTTTTGCCAGTGCTAAACGAGGATGGAGTTTTACCTGGGTTGAAGTTGGTAGTTGAATTAAGCCCATTACCCTGTTTGTCGTGTACTGTCTTTTGTGCTGTTTCTTTCCTTGTTCATGGACGGTTTCAGATGAATGCCTATGGTTCATTCAGCAAGGAGAGTGTGTGTGGGTTCTCTTTCTTTTCAAGAGAAATTGCTGTCTGTCAGTACCATGCCCCCTAAAGACAGAGGCTTATGTGTGAAACCTCCTTACAATTACTGTGTAATGAGTTCCAACCAGTTCATTAAAAGTGAAAATCACCAAAGAGACCTTTTAGGGTTATGTATGCTGTATGGTTCAGTGTAAGTACAGTGTAATCTGAGCAGGCAGATAAGACCATGTCTCTGTGGTATTCTTTTGACACTGTTCAAAGTGTTAAATAAAAAGAGGCTGTATGTAAAAATTCATAAAGCTCTCATAAAGCTACTTTGAATGAAGGGTTTAATTTTTGGTTTGGGCAAAAGTAACTCTTGTCCACGGGGTCCATCTGCCAAACTTAGAGCTAAGTGCTTAGTTGCCTAAATACCTCCTCATGTTCGTGGACGGTTGAATAGACTTGCAAGAAAATTTCGTCATGTGGGTCGTTTTTTATTACGTATTGTAGGAGATGCGTAATTGTTTTCTGAATGGATTTTCCCAATTTTAACCTATGAATTAAAATTTTCACAATCGTATTCACATACTTTTCATCTGTAAATGACTGAAGAACTGGGTTTTCCCTTCAGGCAGCTCATGAACTGTTCATGAGCTTATATGTACTGGGCTGAAATGCTTCATCTTTCAGGGAATAGTCACAATGCCCGACTTGAGATTCTTATCCGGCTTAACTGTCTCTACCTCCTGCACTTCAGAAGGTAAAGGGAGTTGCGTTACCCTCTTGAAAAATCAGATCTTTTCTATGTGCAAGTTGATACTTCAATGAGAAGATTATAATGGACAAAACAAAGGAAGAGTGAGACAGTTTAATCTTTGTTCTTGATGGTGTGTGTGTCTTTGAATATGAAATTGAGTATGAAACAACATAATGAAATCTAAGACTAACGGCTACTACAGTGACTCGAATATTCATGCCCATTTCTAGTTCTGAAATGATTTCAACCATTCAGGAGAATGGCCTGCATGCCACTGGTGGTGTTTCAGTCAAAATGTTTGTTCAAGAAGCTAATTTGTGTTGAAAATGAATGAACAAAACCTGAGTGAATATTTTGTCTACTGTAAATATGTTTTTCTAAGTCTCTTACAAAGGCGTTTGTCATTATTGTTTTGGGGGGGGGGGGGGAAGGAGACTTTTTGCTGAAAATGTAAATATTAAGACATAAATGCAAGGTTGGTGCCTAATGGTAATTGTAGCTACTGCTTCAGGCCTGAGTCCTAATTTCTACATGCAGTCTCCCTGTATGTCCTTTCCCACCCTCTCCCCTGTCCACAGTCAGGAGCAGTGTACCTGGTCAGGTTGCAGATGGAACACTGGCTTTTTCCTGTGATCAAGCCGAAACATTTGGGGTACAGTAAGAACCAAATACATTGTTTTGAGAATTCAAGGGTTTTTTTGTTTGGTTTTTGGCTTTGGGGTTTTTTTTGTGTGTTTGTTTTTTGTTTTTTAATATTTTCAAGGAGGCAAAGTAAAGATGCACAAGAACTGTGATGGAATGTAATTTATAAATTGCTATTAACAGAAATGGTGGTGCTTCCATCTGTTACGCTTTGGTGGCCTTGTCCCCCAAACAGTATCAGACATAACTTGGCATAGAGATGATGAGGATGAATTTAAACGACCCATAAATATATAAAATACTGTTACACTTGGCATTAGTGAGAAGAGGTAATAATCTGTCCTGCTTCACATATCAATCTTAGTTCATTCAGATACCAAAGCTCACTTGCGTATCTCATGTCAACGCGACTGTATATCTTTTCACTGTCCTCAGTGGTGTTTAATTCATTTTAATGTGTTTTTCATTGGTATCTAAATACAGTGTCTGAACCTTCATTTGAAAGCAGGTATTCTTGTGTGGACTTGAAGTGGGTTTGTTTTCTTGCAGTTCTGGTAGATCTTACTTTATCTCTTCCCACTTGAATTAAATCCTCCTTCTACACAGGTGATTGGAATTGAGAGCTTGTCTGAAAACTGTTTGCATCAGTGCAGAGTACAGTGGGAATAATTTCCTTACCTCTTCTGGAAATTATGCATTATTGATGCAATATTGATATTGGCCTTTTCACAGATATGGTACATTTATGCTATGAGTTACTTAGCTCTTGAGTAAAACAAGCTCTTCTCCAGCTCTGATATTATAACAGGCATGTTTATTTTCAGTCTTCAAGTAACTTTATAAATATCTTTCCATGATTTGGTACTTGAAAATCTAATTCCTTATCACACCAGTCTTAGTGTCTTTCATGTTTCATGTTCTAGTCCTTTCTTTTGAGTGTTCTTCCCACTTCTGTTTTCCAAGGAATTTCATTGCGGCTCTTGGCCCATGTGCCTAGGTGATTTGTGAATATACTAAATAGCATCGTGTGCTTCAGGAACTTTGGTAGACGGCTTCTAGCATTATGAATCTTCACGGGAGCATGAATTGTTTCTTCTTTAACTAATTTGCTGTTCACTTTAAGGATCTTATACTAACGTATATAATTACATTTCAGTGATGAGCCTCACCTTAGAATATTCTTTAAGATAAAAATGTGAAGTTGCAGCTGGACTGCAGAGGTTTTGTCTGAAAAACTGTTCATGTGTTGTCCTGTATTTACTACTTTTACCTGTGTTTTTCTGCTTCAGAACTTGGTTTTAAAGCTTCTTGGGCTACTTAAAATTACACTCCTTTCCCTGTTACCGACTGCTTTCTTGCATTGTTGGTGTTGTTTTAGGATGGTGCCATGTTTCACTACGTTTGTTAAGAGCTAATCTTTGGTCTACAATTTTATGTGCTGCTCTGTCTTAATTTGTGGCTTTGGAGTTGCCTGGTCAGTGTGTTGTGTTTTAAAGTTTTGCTTGTAAATCAGTTTTGGGTGTACTTCTTTCTATACTTCTCCATACCCCTTTACACCTCCCCTTCTCACAGCAGTGTCACTTTTTCCTTCATGTTCAGCATCATCTGCTGTACTGAATGCATTACAGGGCATTTTATTGTGTGTCTTCCATACATTTTCTCTGATTAATGCTGCTTCATCACTGTGCATGTTTACTTACCATTTTTATGGCTGAAGTTCAGCTTCATTTGTAGTTCAGTCTAACTCAGTCTATGTGCAGTTCTTGCTCTATCTGTACTTCATCTTTAAGACATAATATTCATTGGTAAGGTGTCTTCTGTGGTACTTTTAAGACCTCTGCATATTCAAGTATTCCATTAGTATTCCATTTCACAAGTGGAGGGCACCCATTACAGGCAGTACTCGCACCTTTCGCTCTTGATGAAATTCAGAGTTTCCTTTGTGCTCTGAAGTTCTTAGTCCAGTACAGAACAGTTTCTCTACCTTTATCTAAATTTCCCCTTTTGAAACAATGGTTCTTGATGCAGCCTTTTTATGTTTATGCTCCAGTTGAAGTTGACTGAATCAGATTGTAATCATTCCAGCTGTAGTTATTCTGTACAATACATTTCAATGTGTAAGTTTTGGTAAGTAATGAGGGCATTAAGAATAAAGGCAATAATATTATCCGCTCAAAACACTACCTTCCAAGAAACCTTTTCTTGAGAGCATCCTAGGATGTCAACAATAATTCAAAAGATGGATTTTATTCATTACATTACTATCAGATATGAATGGTTTGGGTGTTATGAGAGCTATTTTGGCAACAGAAAGATGTATTTTTTTTTTTGATTGTGCCTTATTTTTAAGGGCTTTTTTTGTAAACAGTCATGTAATTGGACTTCTGGAAATCCATAGATATGGATAGTCAGTAGTGCAATATTTAGGAAAAAAATAACAAGTGTTAATGCAGGAAAAAATAGTGAATGAAATTCCATTCTGACCGTAACCACTGAAATGGGGTCAGGCGGACTTTGGTACAACACATTTCATGGGGGATTCTTTTGCCTAATAGTAAGTCATGGAGGGCCCAGGGATGATAAGATGTGAATGGCTGTTGCTTAGCATCTCCTTCAGTGGCTGGAATTAAATGCCTTTTACTGTGCAGTCACCACTTGCTCCTGGACTCAGACTCTCTTGAGATGCTGACTCAAATCCTTTTGTTCCTTCTGCTTTGATCATGCAGGTTTGACCGCTGTATTTTGAAAGCGCACACGTCAACACAGCGTGGTTTTCGTGTACAACTTGCTTTCTCTTCCCCAACTCCCTCCTTAATTCCTGACCTTCCTCCTTATGGCTGACTTCTATGTAAGGAATAAGAAAAGGAATAATGGAAGTCTGTGAGGAGAGTGAGGGGGAATGTTGCCTCCTGTGTGTTTGGGACTTGAAAAACCCTGAAATGCCTGAGAAGCAGCAGCAGGGAATTTCCCTATTGAATTCATGTTTCATGCTTTTAAATGCAAAACAAATTCATATAACTACCAAAATTGAAATCTTGTCTTTTATGTTGTACGTACTGATACGTGGATGACTGTGCTGAACTTTGTAAGAATGGGTTGTCACCTCTGATCTCTCCTTGAGGTTTCTCTGTCTTGTCAGTACAGATAAATAGCAGTTTCTCGTGGTAGTTCTGAGATTGCTATTTGAATCTGGTGTAGTGCGTGGCTTCACAACATTCAAATTATGCCTGGTTATCAATGGTGCTTGCTAGAACAGGCTTTTTACTCTCAAGGCTCACCTTAAAGTTTCTCCATCTCCACCGTGTTTTTCATTACATCTTTCTGATACTTGTGAGGTAGTCTTGCCTTTTCAGGTCAATATAATAAGAACCTAGTCATGACCATAGGTTGCGTCTGAGGGTTAGTGAGGATATGAGGATATTTTGCCATTTCTGATGCCTTCCATGCCTACAGCACCCACCTGTCATGTGGATTCTTCAACAAACTTCCCTGCCTAGTTAGATGCAGCATCCTCTTCCTCCTGTGTTTTGGAAGACCAGGGAAACATCGTTCATCTTAGGCTGGTGAGAATTGCTGTTCAGTGAGGTACCCCTTCACTCACACCACAGGGAGAACAGAAAGATTAAGTCATGTGTGCTGTGTGTGAGGAAGAACTGCAGTGTGACAGTGGGCAGGGCTTTTTGCTTTGAATCTTGTGGGTTCTTTGACGTAATACTGGCATAGTATTTACTGAATCATTATGATGGGAAGAACACTGACAGCAGTCTTACTAAATTCACTGTTAGTTCAGCTTTTATGACTTCAGGGTAATAACATGAGGTGCAAGGTTCATATAATTGGCTTTTCTGGGGTTTTTTATATAAGCAGTGAACAGAGTTGTAAAAGGGATTGTAGTTCACCAGTAGAAAGAAAAAGTAGCCGAAGCACACAGTAATAGCCTGTTAATGTACAGGCTATGTAAGAATTGTTAGGAATGGTGTCTTCTGCTGAGTAAGAGTTGACAACAGTCCAATGTTTTCTAACAAGGGGAAGGTCAAGGGTGTGGATCAGCATCTGCTTCTATGAGCTTAGTCTCAGTCCAGGCTAACTGAAACCAGTTTGCTGCAGAATTGAAAATAGGAGGATGTTCACCAAGTGTATGGGCTTTCTGCCATTTGAATTACTAAGATTGACTCGTGTCTTTTTGGTTTTGTTTTTTCCCCCCATAACCATTAGTTAGGTTTAATTCTTTGGGTTTTGCTGGGCTGGGTATGCCCATCTCTCTCTCTCACACTGTGGAGCCCAGGGCTGGACACCTCTGCATGGAGCGAAGAAAGAGAACATGGGAAGCATATTTAAAAATGGAAGCAGGAGAGGGATGTCGCACACCCAAACGTGTTTCAGAACTTGGACAAACCACCTTGTCACCCCATTCACCATTAAAAAGGAAGGGGAGGAACGACCCTAACATTTTATGATCGACTTTATTGTGCTAATTCCTCTGAAATACCTGTTCTCTCAGAATTTCTAATCCATTTATCCCTGCAGCTTTTTTGTATGAAAGATACATTAAGTGTATCTGGAGACTGCATAATGATTCCAGTTGGATTACTAAAGTCATGCACTAAGCCTGTTTCATGGGGGGAAGCAGGGCTGGCTAATCAGTTTCTTTAAAACCCATTCAGTAACCCCTGGAGTTTCACTTGCCTTCGGGCACCTGTATGTGACCTCCTGGAGAAACTTCAATATGTTGTGCATTCTGCACCTGGTAATATGTCAGCAAGTTGAGCTTCAGTGGCTGACAATGTACCCTCTATTGAATAAAAGTGAGAATGGATTTTCATTTAGCAGGGAAACTGTTTCCTTGAAAAAGCTTTTTATAAAAGAACTTTGTTCCTAGCTCTGCAGCTGCGCCCGAACATCTTGAACAGTGTAACTGGCCATATTGCCTGCCTGCTGCCTGCCAGCCTTTATTCTATGTGACATTTGCAGTTTCTATGCTGAGCCTCAAAGCTCGGGATCCACCAGGTCTCCAAACTGCTCACCTGGGCCACGCAAGCAGGTTTACTGTTTCATCTTCTAGGTTTTGAACCGGCAGAGTTTTGGGTTTGTTTATTTTTAGGGAAGAAACTATTTGCTTTATTGTAGGCAACTTCATTTTGATGACTGGAAATCATTTAAGCACTGCTCGCTTTGCAGGTTGGTAAGGGGGGAGCAGTTGCTGTGCGTGGCGTTCCTAATTACTTCATGTATTGGAATTCACCACTCTGGAGCTGGCCCACTTGCTGTCTGCCTTTCTATTGCCTATCACAGTAATCATTGACACTTTGTACTGTGGAAACCTAACAAATCTGTGGTGTGTGTGGCTGGGCCGTGCACAGCTGGTGTAACAGAAGATTAAGTTGCCCATAGACTAAACAGAATGATTGATGGCCAAAGTTTTCACCTAGCAAAGTGCACTTTCGTTACGTAATTACAAGAATTATGTGCAGCACTAAATCTATTCCCTGACTGTGAATTGAAGGGTTGTTCTGACTGAGTTATGAAAGAAATTATAAACTAATTTGTGGGAGCAACATCTGTTGTACACAGGCAAAAAAAGCTCTTAGAAGAAGGAAGGAGAATTTATTTCCCTCTGTTCGCAGCTTTTTATAAGACAAAAGGAGAAAACACGGAGTATTACAGTCAGTAGCTCTTGTACAACACATGTTTATGTACACAGTCTCATTTGATGGAAAAGGAGTTTTGTTTTTAATTATGCCCAGGGACATCAAGCAAAGGAAAGATGTATTGAGTAAGATAGAAAGAATGGGAATATATTTCCGCATCTGTTCAGCACATGGTCTGTTGAGCTTGTGAGATCTTTGTCATTAATGTCAGAGATTGGAGATGAGGTTACTCGATAATTATGCTGCCAGAGACTAGAACTGAAGTGAGGAAGACTGCCTGAGTTCTTGAAGTACGCCTCCCCCCTTCCATGTAGTGCCCTGGTGTGATTGCCCATTGGAGTAGTTGCAGTACAAGGGCAGATTCTGTGTATGCTTTTTTACTTTCACAAAGATATCAAGGGTGTTAGAGGTCAGTTATCAGTGCTGGCTGGTTTAAAGCTAGATGGGCTTTCTTGCAACTGCAAGTGATATTCGTATTTGCGATGGAAATGTACCTTTCAAGATGGTGCAGAGAATCTTCATCGGATTTGAGGAGTATTGGATGAGAGGGGCAATGGAAAGGGAAGAGTCAAAGGTGGAAACAGTGTTATCAACCCAAGTGATGATTCGGGTTTTTCTGTTTTCAAGTCTTTAATTTGTCTTTATTGTGGCAGCCACAAGAATACCCTTGGTTTACAAGGGAAAATGAATTAATTTTTGGCCTTGTGAAAGTAAAGCTGGTGATGAAGCATCACGAAAGTACTGACTGAAGGGAGGAATGGTTGCATAATCCAGCCAAGGTACAGAAGTACAAGAAGCTTAGGTGGATTAAGAGTGAAGGGGTCAGGGATCACGGTTGTGGCTGTGACTCAGATGTGCTAACTCTAATTCACATACTTGTATATTTGTATATCCTTAGAGTCATCTTTGCTTTTTTCTTTTTATAGCCTGTTATCTGGCCTATTTAGCTGAACATGATTTTGCTTCTGCAAACAGTTAGGTTTACTGTTCTGTGTCCACCATTAATTACAGACATAAATGTTATCATTTGCATATAAGGTCTGTGAGTGTGATCAGGTACTGTTACTACTACTGGCAAATGAACTTAATTATAGCTTTAAAAATGCAGGGTCTTCTAAAAAGCAGGAACAAAAACCCTTAAAAGTAATACTATGCCTTCAAATAACAAGCCTGGGTACTAATTCTAGTATTAGGAATGGAGAACTGAAGTCAAGAGAAGCTGTGGAAATGTGCTCTGTGGCGTCTTGGCTCATCTGGGGCAATAGTGAAAACTTCTAGTGTTAATGATAGTAAGGGTAATTGAAAAGGGACAAAAATTGGCATCAGGTAATGCGATTCTTTATTTTTCCTCTCATCACCAGCAGCCTTGAGAGATTTTGCAGTTAGAAGTTTGTTGGTTGCAGTTCTGAGGACTACTCCTTCCTGTGATTTGTATCAAGACAATTTAGGTAAGTACAGTCAAACTTGAAAGAGCTCTGCACATTTACAACAGTCATTTACAGAAAAATATACTTTGGCAGCAAGTAAAATTGCTGCCTACCTCCAGTAGGGATGTCTCAAGTGTACAATTAAGGTGTATTGTAATTTATTCCTTTAGTGCTCTAATGTGTTTGACATGCTCCTCCCACCCCAGTCTCTGAAGTAAGTATTCAGCGAGCAAGGGGGAAGTCTGCAGGGTTTTTCTCTCCATGTTTCTTTCAGTTTTGCTGTGTGTATGTGCTGTTTGGGCTGACAAGCTACAAGTGCCACTGTAACACTGAAAGACAATTTTTTTAATAGAAAAACCAGCTTCCAAAAAGCTTACTATCTCTTTGCCAAGTGTATTTGCTGGCATAGCGGTAGGGCATTAGCTAGCCTTAGCATGAAGGTCTCGTTCAGCTTTGCAGGTAGTGCAGCTCTTTAGTACTGGGCAGTAGCACTTGTCCACATTGTCAATCTGTGGGGTAAGAAGAAAAAATTAAATCCTCCTTAAGACAAACTCTTATCCTTTGTTCTAGCAAGCTGGAGGACAGGGTATTACTTAGCAATGGCACTAGGTGCTGAAATAAGAGTACTTCAACAGTATTTTTTGTGAGGGTCGCTACATCACTCATTAAATAATAAAAGAAAACCCCCAAAGAAACCCAAATCCAACCACAACCACTTACTGAAGTGGCAGAGAAAGCTAAAAGCCTTTCACCATTGCTGTTATTCTGTGGAAGCCATGCTCTGTGAGCTTTGGGAGAGGCTGCCTGACTGGCTGCACCACCTTGGTGCAACTCTTTGGGTTGGGTGGTATGTGTGTGGGGAAGGCTGTACTGGGTACCCTCGGTTTTGCTTTTTAGCCTGTGTCAAATGCCGTGAAGAGAGTCTTTTTGTCCTCTGCTGCTCTGAAAAACACGTGCGTGCTTGACCTGGCACGTGTAAGACAGTTTTGGGTTGGTTCTCATGTAATTTGGAAGGCCTGTAGGCAGTACAACCAGTGCAACTTGATTTGCTATGGGTTGGTTACATGGCAGCAAGTCAGGTGGTCAGAGGCAGATGATCCCCGTCAAATCAAAGCAAGCTTGAAATACAGGGGAACATATTTCCTTGTACTACTGTCAGTAATATAAAGGCACACTCCATTTTAGTAAGGTAAATTGTAATTGCTGATTGATACGGTACTAACAAAATTCACATCCTGGCAGGACCCTTAATTTTTGACTGAAGAGATTATAGTATTTATTTTGCATTAAAATAGCCATAGAACTATTAAAAATATAATGTAACAATTCCAAAATTTAGATGTATTTTTTGTTTCTCCGCCATTCTCTTTTTGTGGTCAATTGTCCAAGTGTGCAGTTTCTCATGTTACATAGTGACCTGTTAATGTTTAGTTTCCAGTTGGACACCGTGGAAAATGTAGGCATCTGCTGTGAGTAACTCTACATCATGTTATAACTGTCATCCTCTTGAGTGTTTCTTTTCCAGATCTTATTATAGCTGCAGAAGGAATATAGCTGTGATGTTTTTCAGGCTTTATTGTATGTTGGAATATCATAAGCTAAGGAACTAAATAAGGAATAAAAGTTCAAAGATGCTTTTAATACACATAAATTTCCAATACCTGTGAAGAATCTGAACTGAAGCTTGTAATCCACTGTGAGTTGTGCATTAATCCTGTGGAATTTGTCTGATATTTAAATGAACATACGCACCACTAAGAACTATCTTTTGCTGCTATGGAGCCATAGTCATCTTGCAGATTGCACAGGCAGGTGGGGAAAAAAAGATGCTATATCCTGGTCTCATATCTTGCTGCATTTGTTAATATTATTTTTTTTTAACTCTTACATAATCATGTAAGATCTTAGAGTAAGGGCAGTAAATATTAATTTACTTAGTAAAAATTTACGCAGTAAATATTAATTTACTAGATCTTAGAGTAGGGGCAGTAAAAATGATGCAGTTGGCATGCCATTACCTGCAAAGACCGAACATCGAAATATTGCAATATTCTTTAATGTAGAACTGTCAGGTACTGGAATTAAACTCTGTTGCACTGGAGATTTTCCACTGTACTTTCTGTTTAAGGAAATTCATACAGTTAAAATGTGTTACAGTGAGTTCTTTATCTCACGCAAATTCAAGGCATAACATTTTTAGTGTGATGAATGTGCAGTGATAGGTTTATACTCTGAATTAGCTGAGGGCCACATCCAGAGGTGCAGCAGTTATGGACCTTGCTACCTACGCTTAAAACCAAGTCTGGTTTAAGTATCAGCATTGTGCTTGATAGTAAGAGAAGAGGCACAGTGATCAGATCAGTAGCCAGTGGTGTGTGTAAGGAGTCAAGGGGTCAGGATCTAGCTAATGTTATTTCCTTTGGGTTTGGGTTTGCCTTTGTGTCACAGGACGCCTCTGGCACAACCCTGCTCCCAGTGGTTCTTGATCCGCCTCATGATGGAGTTGGATGGCAGGTCCCAGGGGTACTGGGAACCCCAAGATAACTGGTGTAAATGGCGCTGCCAGACTGGGGGCTCTGCACAGCACTGCAGTCCTTCCATCTGATACGTTTCTTACCCATCCATTTCTTCCTTGTTATTTGCAAACAAATTTTATGGACCTTTTGCATTTTAGAGAGGAACATCTGCGGTCTCAAGTACCTGCTGTATTTTAGAGCATTATTAGCTAAGTGAAAAATGGGCATTCTCAGAGATGCTAAGAATAAACCAGTTGTAATCATTGGAATATTCCTCCCTGCAATTTTTGACTAAGATATGGTAGCAGGAAAACCTTTGTCTTTTCTTTTCACAGACTGTATCTCTGTAACACATGACCAGTAGCTTTCATTTAAGAAGCCAGTGGTTTTGATTTGTTAGTGAGAGGAATTGAAGAGGGAAAATGTTCAACTGACAATGGCAGGGAGAGGGGGATTATTTAATTCATTTTTCAAATTAAATTAATTAACAAATACACCTTTCGAATGACTCCATGTGCAGAAAAGAGGCTGAGCTTTCTTTCAGCGGGACTGTTGTTATTCAACCAGAAATGGTCTGTTTGCCCTCTTGTAGCCCTGGTAAATTCTTTGGGAGCTCACAGAACTTAAAGGCATCCCTACCAAAATACAGTTCTTGATGAAAATAGGAGAACTCTTGTAATGGTTTTAAACTGAACTCATCCAGAGAGCTTTGGCATTTCCAGTGATCCCCCATCTGAAACAAAAACCCACAACAAGATGTCTGTGATCCATAGCTGATGCAAGTATTTTGCTTTTATTGCTATTCACAGGGAATTAAACACAAGTTCAGAAAGAACAGTGAATTGTGAGATTGGAGTTTCTTTAATAAAAGGGGTTAACACTTGCTGGTTTGCTCTTGAGACATCTACTTCGGGTTTTTACAACGAAAAGTGTGTGCAACCTCATCATGATTTCAGAGGTCCCTTCTTTAATTAGAAACCATGGTTTTGACCAGAAAAGTTTGTTGGAAACTGTATGGGGAAACTTGTGGAACCTTCTGTGCCTGCCAGAAGTCCGCATGGATTACAACCTGGAATACAGATTCACTGAGTACGTTAGTATTCCTTGTGTATGCATCTTTGACTACCCCATCCGAATTCCCAGTTAGTGTGAAGGAAGTAATGCCTTGCGTCACTCATGGCCTTGTTTAAGAAGGCCACACATGGCCATACCTGTAACAGGATTAGAGAGGAGTCTGAGACACGGTCTTAAGTAGGCAGTTGCTGTGCTGTGTAGAAGTAATATTTTGATACCTATTCCCATGAAACTGTGTATGTTTTACTATTGCTAAAACCCACCAGGGCCCAGAAAATGAGCTTTACAAAGCTCTGCTATCTTTAATCTGCGTTCTGTGTTGCTGCATTCTCTGAAAGCTGCCTCCATGCGGAGGCTCTGTGCAGCTGTAATGGATTTCTAAGTTTAAAACTAAAATATCTGCAAAACCCCCCTCCCAACCAGTTGCCAAGAATGATAGAGCACAGAATACAACCCGTGTGAAATGGGTGCATGGTTGAACATTGCGAAGAATGAAATTGGTCTTTAACCTGCCCGCATAACTTCATCAGGGCAAAGGCACTCCCGGTGTGCGCAGAGGAAGAGTTTGCACTTTTTGTCTGAGCAGTGGTGTGAATGTGAAATTGAAGATCCATATTTATTTGGAAGGAAATGTGGTTAAATATGCTCTTGATAGGCGTTTCTGATCTCCATCCTTCACTTCTTTGTGGTTCTGAGCTGTGTCTTTTTAATGAAAGAACCAGGGACCAAACCCAGATTTGTACTCTGGTTCTCAGGTGTGCACAGGTGATGCTCCAGTGGCAGTCTTGGTCAGAGGGGAAAGAAGGGAAAAAGGAGAAGGCAAGGGAACGTTTTCGTAGGATTGTTCCCTAAACTGGCCTGTGAAATGTGACTGGATTGTGTTTGTAACCGCAGGATGCTGGATGAACAGTAGCTTGTGTGGAGGTCGCTGAAGCTTCTGCTTTTCACTCTGACTCCTTTGCGGGATCTCCAGGTGGATTGCTTTGGGAGGGGGACATGTGAGAATGTGGACTGTCACTTAGAGTGCACTGTATATTCCTCTTCACAGGAGGCTCTGAAATGATGAGTGGGCAGGCAGGGAAATGCATCTCTCTAGGTTGGGTATTAAATGATTACGAGCTGAGCAGTGGGTAACTGCTTTCTTGTCCTCTTCTGTCATCTTTGCCTCTCCAGCATTCAAAATTGTCACTTGTTAGAACTTTTTCTTCTGTGCAGGTAAATAACAAGTTACTCAATTATTTTTGAACTTTTTCAATGTACCCTTTAATACATGAGTTAAATCTGGATTCCCTAGGTGCTGCTTTGACTAAATAAGTAAAGTATTAGTTGTACTGCAAGTTTATAGCAGACTTAACATGGATGATTGGTTTAGTGAGGGCTAGGGTGGGCTGGTGGGGGTCACTGGGCCTTGCAACTCAAGCACAAGTTTGCTATGCCATCGGTGGTGGGGGGCTGGAGGGAGCTGGGGCTCACAGTGTTCCTTGCTACGATTAGGGGTGAAGGGAGCCCTGGAGCATTGAGTAGGTGGCTTGCAGAGTCTCCCCAGGAAACCTCTCTCATATGAGGTCTGGCCTTGTAGGGCTTCTGTGCAGTTGTGTTGGAGTACTTGTGCTGCAAAGAAGGAAAATAGAAAACCACAGGCAAGCCAACTTTCTATTCAGTGTAGGTGGATGGTAGTTCAAACAGCTGAATTGCAATTTGTGGTTAAAGAAGTCCCAACTTTATTAGTGAAATTTATTAAATCTTTATTAGTTTTTATTCTGCCCTGGTTGTGTTTCTTTTATCTCTTGCTATATATGGTAGGGAACAGAACTGATTGTCATTTAATCGCAACATAAAAAGTAAGTATATTACAGTAAGAAAATCAATCACTGGAACAACCTCCCCGTGGATGTGGTGGAGTCCTCGCCACTGGGGGTTTTCAAGGCATGCGTGGACAGGGTGTCCGATAGCATCACTGAGGCTTCCTTTCCCATGAAAAGCTGTATGACGTGGTTTTTCAAGATCTCTTCCAACCTGGGCTGTCCTCTGATTTGTGATGGATCCTCATCAATGTATTGTAGTTTTGGATAAAAATCTTAGCGCACCCGCTCACAGCTCGCATCAGCTTTCATCTTGCACTTTACTGTAGTAATTCCACTTGAATAGTAACTGTTTGCTGCCTTTCTGTGTTGCTTTGGTTGTTACGCTGTTGATGTTTAAAAAGCGTAGTGGGTTGACTTTCCACATCTGTTAGCACTTACCTCTATGTTAAAGCTTCCAAAGTTTCTTGAAAAGGTTGAGGGCTCAATCGTGCAAATGCCTACCTGGTAAGCTTTATTTAATTCAATAGAACCTTACTCTGTGGAGAAGGAGCTACTCATTTGGGGTCCGTGCTTTCAGCAAACTTCCAGTGTCTTTGAGAATTACAGCACGGAATCATCTTCTGATTTAGCAGACAGGAAAACCTTCAAATGTCTGAGAAACCTTCGAAGGGTTTTGTGGTGATGAAGTTTAGAAGTGGCCACAGTCTCTTGTGCGGCAGCGTCTTGTTGAAGGGCAAATGGAGAATGGAAATTCTGCTGAAGCAGCAAGAGAGTGTACTTCAGGGAAGTGATAGGACGTTTTGATTAAACCGCTGAAGAGCAAATTTCTCTTGTTAAAGGGAGGTTGAGGGGAATTGTTTCAGCTCAGTGCTGTTCCCCCTCCTCCCTTTGGCTTCTCCACGTAACTGAAGTGTGTAAGAGGTTTTTAATTTTCTTTCCAGATTTATGTGTCTGTAACCTAATTAAAGCATCACCTCTCTGCTGCATTTAGCAATAGCTTATATACACAGAGGGTGATGGAATTTTTTAGCTAACAATGGTGTAAGAAATTACTTTCTGCCTACTACTCTTCTACTTTATAACTTCCATCATCAGGATTTTTAATGCTCTGCTTGGAAATGGTATTTTTAAAAAGAGCATGTGAACGGTGGTTGTGTTAAAACCTGTTTGTTCTGTCCTAACGATGGGTTGTCCCAGTCAAAATTCATGTGTCGCAGTGCTAGCCAGCGTGGACATGAAATGGAAAGATGGTTCTGCACCATATGTGGCAAAGATTCTTTTCCACAGAACGCTACCACTTGAGAAATGTCCTAGTACTGCAGATCAGTGGTGTTCTTTGAAAGATGTAGTAGTGGAGGATGGTTTGTTCTCCTTTTCTGTGGCAAATAAGTCTTGTCTGCTAAAATCTAAGAATACCAGGGAGAAGTTGTCTGTCATCTCAAGTGCTGTGTTGCATCAGTGCAAATGGCGATTCAAGTTGTAAGTGGGAAGGGAAATAGATAAGAAAACCAAGATTTTGCATTTGGCCTTGCCCGAAGTGCGAACATGTGCTTGAATTTAACTTTTGCTCCATTATTATTACTTGGTGACTGCTAGTTTTCTTTCTCCTGGGAGCTGATGCATCTATCTCCAGGAGAGGCAGTTTATGAATAAGATGGTATTTTATTAGACTTCAGTAGTACTTCATAAAACAGCTCGAGTTGCTTCAGAAATATTTATTAAACTCTGAAGCCCCCAGCTATGAAAAAAAGTTCTGACTGGTATATTGGAATCATTGAAATACATCAAATACTTGGGGTTTAATAGCTCATATAGTACAAATAAATACTCCAAATGTAGTCGAAGACAAAATAATAAGCAATGATAACTTTTTGATGCTTTTTCATCGTGCCATTTGAGAAAATCTAATGGTTTTGGAAGGGTAAGTGAACAGTCAAACAATACTCCCTTTGTTAAACTAGTACAGGTCCTTCCAGATTAATGTAGAAACTGATGGTCCGGTAAAAATGTTTTCTGTATATTAGATGTGCAGCCTGAAAGTAGATGGTCATCAGTCTTCAGCAGATAACAGTTAACTTAGAATCATAGAATAGTTAGGGTTGGAAAGGACCTTAAGATCATCCAGTTCCAACCCCCCTGCCATGGGCAGGGA
>JARCZZ010022100.1:0-14369 GCA_030323915.1 Brotogeris chrysoptera
AGCAGCAGTTCCAAGCATCTTTGACCAACAGATTGTCATTAGGCTTTTCAAGTTGGAAAGCCCCATGCTTTTCCTTAGAATTCTGCTTTGACACAGCTTTCTGAACCACTTGCTTGCACGAGAAAAAGAATCTGAGTATTTGGAAAATATTTGGTTTAGGCTTCAGTTTTAGTACAATATTGTAGGCAGATGCAATAAAATTTGGGCCCATCACTGACTTCAATGCTTGTATTAGTTCACTTTCTTAAGCTTTTTTTACTTTTTGCATGGCTGCTCACACTAGAATCTTCCCTGATATTTGCTTTAAACAGAAACATTAGCTTAGTTGTGAACTTTTACAGTCTTTTAAGCAATAATAGGGTCAGACTCAAATACCAGCCAGATTTGGAAATGAAAATATTTTTTTAAAAAATAAAACAAGAGCAGGAATATTTTACACCGTACATTTCTTGCAGAATTGATGTCACTTTACAAGGTAATTTCAGGTGGCATAAACAGGTCACTGTGTATGTGCAAAACCCCTGTAATCTGTGACTGGCACCGTCATTGTGGGGCACAAATACTAAAAATTAACCTTGCTTGGTGGCTTGGTGATGGCTGTGTTTTGCCCACAGCCGCCTCTCTGTGACTGTGGGTTCTGGGTCTCTCGGCGGGAGCCCTGGCTGCTTTAGCCAGCTTCTGAAGATTGCAGTGTCTCTCACAATTCCTTACTTTATTTTCTTTTGAAAAAGCAATACAAACTGTGTGGTAGCATCAGTGTTCTTGTGACAAATAACTGATTTCTTAACATTTAACATGGCAGGCCTATAACAAAAAAAAAGAAGGTTGATTTTCCTTGAGATGTATAAACAAAGAACAAGTGAAACATTTCTCAAAGAGCTCTCGGGATCTGGTGACAGTACAACAATCAAATAAAAGATCCTAAACCTGCAGGAGCAGCTGTAATTTTACCTCTGTTTTGAGAAATAGAAGAGCATTCTTCCCTCCATTATGCAATACTGTATCTTTAGCTATTTAGTTTAACAAAAAAAACTCTATTTTTGAAAAGCGTTGACCTTCTTAACATACATTCTTAAAACTGACATCTGAGATACTTGTCTAGAGAGTATGGTCCCCAAGACCTCATTTTTATATCTAAAAAATATAACACTTCCTATAATTCCATCAAAAGCCCATGTGCAGTAGATGATAAGGTAGCCAAATTCAATACTGACCATAATCACAATGTAACAAAAAACCTGGTAAAACCTCCAACTTGGTACTAGAGGTTTCTGCACCTCTTCTAATTTGTCTCTAAGAGACTAGCTGAAAGACAGCCAAATGTAAATACACGGTACCATCCTAGCTGTAGGACAAACAAGGTGGCAGTGCTCTGTCATTCTAGGTGTACAGGATGCAACTATAGTATCTTCACTGTGTAGTGGATGTATCAAAAATAATTATGTTAATGCAGTTGCAAATTCTGTAGTGTTGTCTATTAGAAGTGTAAGCTACTGAAAACTTGGCCTTGCTGAGATGAATAAAGTGATTAAAATACCTGTCTTTACAGATACAGTAGAGTTTGTCTTCTTTATGAAATACAAATCTTAGCATTTCTTACCTTTTTCATTTTAAAATTTGAAGAAAGCTGTTTTAGAGACAGATGTTTCTAAACAATATGTTGTGATATAAATTAATCTATTTGAATTTTCCTGATGTGGTTCCAAAACTCCCATGCAGAATTACACACATATAGGTGTGTACATACATGGGGTTTGATTATCCTGATGTATTAGAGCTATCTAGTAACTAAACTGCATGTAAACTCCACTGCATCTAGCCCTCTAGTAGGCTATGAACATTATCAAAGGCACCAAGGTAATTCTGGTTTTGTCTACAGATACACACACACAGACTGCATCCTATTCCCAGAATTTCCCATCAGCTTCTGCAGACCCCACAAGGTCCACAGGCTTGTAACACTCCCAGAGCAATTTCAGAGGTGGTACATTTAAATAAGAAGGTGTAAACTCTTGGGACAACTACAGTGGTGATATAGTGAAAGAAAAAGGGTGGCAGAAGCTTTATGGTGGACATAGAACAAATACTTGAGAGTGGCAAAGGATGATGTACTTGTAAAACCAGTAAAAGCAATCCAGGCAGGAATCTGGGAAGCATCTCCAAAGCCAGCTTCTTGGCATAAGCATTATTCTTTGGTGACATTTCATACACTCCAGGAGATTCAGGCTGTAGCTACAGCTGATCACATGGAGAAGCACCAGAGGAAGTTAGGATGGTGTATCCTGCATGCACAGGGTATGTACATGGAAAAGTGCTTTGTGAATTCCTAACTTTATTTCAGAGTAGCAGAAAGACACAGAGAAATGCTGTCACTGCACTTTGCCCCCAGCAGTGCATCCTGCCTTCAGTTAAAGCCTTCTCTGCAGCTGTGGTTTTGTTCAGTGTTGCCCTGGACGTTTTCACACTGAATAAGTTTCACTGTATGTGTTTATACAGAATCAAAGGCAAATAACTGAAGTGTTTGATGACAAATCTTGCTGAAACCTGATTATTTCACTTGATGTAATGCCATGTACTGCAATCAAATGCCTATACTTACAGATATCAAAATTCATTTTATAAAGAAAGAATTGTTGGTTATCTTCAGGAATACTGATGTTCACATTAAGCAGATTTAAGCAAAATCCAACATATCCTCAAATTTAATTGATTTGATATGACTCATTAGTTCGTAAATTCTCAGGGCCAGTTTTCCATCTAAGATATATGCAATACAGAGGGTACAACCTGAATGGATATTCATCATACAAGATGTGTGGTTTTTAGTAAGAGCTTCTGTAGGCAAAGTTATCGATGAGAGGATAACCAGTAAAAATATTTCTGACAAATTTAGCTTCAGAAGAAATTTTAGCAAGTTAGCAGTGTTGATGAAGACATCAGTATCGGTCTTCATGAGGAACCTACTGTTTGAACAGAACTCGGTAACCCACCGAAATGCCATGATTGTTTTCAAGGTAAGACTGTTGTAAATGTCCTTAAAATCCTGGCAAATTATGTCACCGTAGAGGATGCTTTCGTCTTCTACTCGCAGGGCTGTGGCATTGTTTTCTCGTTGAGAATCTTGACCTAGTAAGAACAGGGTTAGAATTCAATGTTCCCACCAGAAGCTTTGAGACCCCCACATCATCCTGATGGCCTGCCTCAATGTCACATCCTCGGGATGTGAAGACACCAAGATGAACAGAAATGGATTTATATCTTTGCATTTCAAGCGCTCCCACAACATGAAGAGGTAACGTTGCTTGTAAACTGGTTCATATTCACAGAAATACATGAGGTTTGTATGCTTAATCACAGTGTTGGAAGAAAAAGCCACATACCACATTGCTGTGACAGAAAATACAATGCGAAACAAAAAAATACATTTTAATGGTCTCATGTACACAACACTAACTGGATCTGAGCAATAACTGGTTTGCAGAAGTGCATCAGTGACCTTCAAAATCCATACCACAAGTCCCAAAACACGTTTCTTGCTGAAAAAGAAATTATAAAGTCTTCAGAATGCTATTATTCAAATATTATCTTTTTCTTATCTTGTCAAGTGTCAGTTGAGTATGTGCTGTAATACAATGAAGACAAATACCAGACCCGTTGGTCCAGCTGTTACATATGGCACCCTGCACACCAGGAATTGCTGCAGTATTCCAGAAATGAGTATAAGCAGAGCACTGAGCAACTCCTGAGCACAGTGTGAACTGAGACCTCATGATTTTCATCCTGGAAATTCCCCCTACATAAATCTGATCACATAGCAAGCACTGTGACCCCAGAGATATCAGCACAATTTCTTTGACTCAAATCTCGAGAGAGCAATACCCTGAACAAAATCCAACAGCTACAAAGTGCTCAGCAAATTGATGTTCAGAGGCCTCAAAAAATTGTGATTTATTTTAAAGCAAGGAATTCCTACTGGTTTCGATAAGCTGGAGCAAATTGGCCAAGAAATCAGGTAAAAATAGAAGTACAAGCAAATATTTAATCTCTTTTTTAATGGCTGAACATCTACTTGTTCCAAATTGACTGAAGAGGTAATGGAGGAGGAGAAAAATCAGCTTCCTTATTGAAGAACGTCACAGCCACAGACATGCTAACACAAATGTATCTTGACAGACAGAGCTCTTATACCACCTGAAGAAATGGCTACTTTCACAACATACAACACTGAACAGCAATCATTTATTTTCTAATAGGCGCTTATTATCTGGCTGACGAGAAACTGAACATGAATCAGCAGTGCATGCTTGCAAGCCAGAAAGACAACTGTTTCCTGGGCTGCATCAAAAGAAATGTGAACAGCAGGTCAAAGGAGGTGGCAGAGGGGTAGATGACCTTAAGGTCCTTTCCAACCCAAACCATTCTGTCATAGAATAGAATCATAGAGTAGTTAGGGTTGGAAAAGACCTTAAGATCATCTAGTTCCACCCCCCCTTCCGTGAGCAGGGACACCTCCCACTAAACCATGCCACCCAAGGCTCTGTCCAACCCAGCCTTGAACACCATGAGGGATGGAGCATTCACAACTTCCCTGGGCAACCCATTCCAGTGCCTCACCACCCTTACAGTAAAGAGCAAATTTGTGACAGGCAAGAATTTCACCTGCTGTGTAGGCCTCACAAGGTTTACAGGTTCCAGGAAAGAAGAGACGGGCATTTTCAAATGGAACATGTTCTCTTGCCTTAGCTACTGGAATTAATCATGGTGAGGGCTTACCCCCAGCTTCCCTAAATGACTGTATCACATTCTGTAACATTACAAAAGCATGCAGCTGTGGTGGAATATCCTGCCTGGAGAGCCCATGAACCTACATAGGTTACTGTTAAAGCTGCAGAGTTTACAAAAGGATTATTGTACAAAGTTTGAGTTTGAATAATCGATGCTAAACCAGCAGTCCCAGTTTTATTACTCTGGGGGTTTTCAACTGTTTAGTCAGACCCTACATAAGCAAGATAGCCTCACCCCAGGAAAGCAAATACACCTTTAGACAAATCAAAGGTAGATTTCTCACTCTTTCAAACGCTCACCTTCAGGTGCAAATAGATACAGAACCTGCAAGCAGGAGGCTGCATCATGCTGCATCATGTGCAGCTGACTACAGCTTGGCTTTGATCTCCTCCTGGTGTACAAACTCCAAAGCAACGCAGGAAATCTGTTCTGGGAGTGGCTCTGCATCACAAAATCTTGCTCTGAGCCAAACTCAGGTTTGACTCAGGTACAGTTAAAAACTGTGAAGCCACAGTCTCCAGAAGCTGTTCTGTCCTAGAAGTAAATGTAATTAGCTTATTAAAAAAGTCACATACTGCTTAATCACTTCTTTAAGGCAATAATCTGAGTTAATAACAGTTGCAACTATAAATATAAAATAATAAATATATTTAAGCAACCATAAATATCAAATACATACCAAAATACAGCAGGTGCAAATGTACAGTGCAGAGAAGTGAAGCACAGTCCCTCAGAAGCAAGTCATCCATCCTCTTGCTGGCACAGGAGGGAGGTTTGGCCTTTGATCAAGACAGCTCTATTTCAAGGAAACAGCACACTGTTTTGCAGGGAATTCTGGTTCCTTTGGCTGTGTTAACAGTCTTTCACGGAGTTTCCTGTCTCCCCATTTTTTGATTCATCCACATACATAGAAAGAAACACATATACTTTCTTTCCTGGTTTAATGCATCCTGACCTGCTCCTGAAAAAAACTCTACACATAATCTATCTGTGTTATTAAATATGAAGAACTTACAACAGTGAGTATGTCATAGTAATCTTTTGCTGCCCCTGGTTAGTGCTGGTACAACCCTTTCAGCTACAAGAGAAACCAGATTACAACCTGTCTGCCAAGACTGAGGTTTATTTTATGCAACATGTGTGACAGCTGAGCAACCAGTGTTGTAATTACTGGAATGATTACCCTACCCATCGGCAGCCCATGTGGTCAGGAGACCTTCACATCTTTTTGCTGATTATGTACTTTCTAGAGCAAATACTAATGCAGCTGGGTATGAGGGCAAACCAGTACTGTAGTACTCAGGATACATCAAGCCAGCCCAAAGTAGGTCTGCTGTCAATAACATGGAGGCTCAATATGGATTCAATGATATTAGACTAAATTTTCTATCTCCTCTTTTTTTATTCTTATTTTATTTACTATGAAGGTGGTGAGACACTGGCACAGCAACTCTGAGATTGCCCAGAGAAGCTGTGGCTGCCCTATCCGCGTCAGTGTTCAAGGCCAGGCTGGATGGGGCTTTGAGCAGCCTGGTCTAGTGGAAGGTGCTCTGCCCATGACAGGGAGATTGGAACTAGATAAGCTTAAGATCCCTTCCAACCGAAACCATTCTGTGATTCTACGATTACTATTTAGAATGCAGCCAAAAAAAAACCAACAAAACACCTTTTGATCAAGACACTGTTGCTTTCCCCCTTTGGTTCGTTTCCTGAGGGAAATCATCTTAGATCAGCAGGCAACAATGGAATAGAGCATAATGAAGTGAACAGAAACTGTTGATTTCAGGTAGCTGAACCTCAGTAATGACCACCAGATCGTAAGGTCTCTATTTAGGCTCCACCACACCGAGTGCATTTAAACTTGTCCATACAAGCATAACTCACCCAGTTTACAACTCCAACAGTGGAATCTAGGCGGACAATTTCAGGGGTGGGCAGGAGGAGCAGCTGGCGGAGTTGAGGCAGCCAGGTAGAGCAGAGCAGTTATCAGTGGAATTGTCTTACAGTTTGTTCAAGTCCATGTGCCCATGTCGTCTCACATTAGAGACCACTTGAGATTAATTTGCTGCTGGAAGGTGAGATGCACCAATAAATCAGGTTCCTTGTCATTCTGTAGGTTAATAAGTATGGAAAAAACATAAGATTTTCATTCCTCACTGGCTGTATTTATATTTCATTTCTTTTTGAGAACAGAGGCAGATGTGGACATAAAGGGATTTATCTTTTTTCTTTATGTCAGGCTGCACTTAGAATATTGTGTTCAGTTTTGGTCCAGTATGCAGAAAAGATGAGGACAAGCTGGAGAGGATCTAGAGAAGGGCCTCAAAGACGATCCACGGACTGGAAAGCCGTATGAGGAAAGTCTGAGAGAACTAGGTTTGTTTAGCCTTAAGAAAAGGCGTCTCATGGGAGACCTTAATACCATGATCCAGTATTGAAAGGGTGGCTACAAGCAAGATGGAGACTCCCTTTTTAAGAGTCACATGGAAAACATGAGGGGTAATGGGCACAAGTTAATCCTTGGGAGATTCCCGTTGGACACAAGAGGAAAATTTTTCACAATGAAAACGGCCATTGGAATAATGTCCCCAGGGAAGCGGTTGATTCCCCAGCACTGGACGCTCCTGAGATTTGGCTGGGCAGGGTCCTGGGCCATCTAGTCTAGACCATGCTTTGCCTAGAAAGGTTGGACCAGATGATCTCTGAGTTCCCTTCCAACCTGAGATTCTATGATTCTATGACACTGGGTTCTCTGGAATAGGGCAGACATGTGGCAGTTCCCTGGCCCTTCGTGTTAGGGATCACAACCAGGCTGCTGCAGGTTCTGTACACAAAATACAATGTAAAAAGTTCGTAAATGCTCATGGAGGTGCGGTTGACTGTTCAAACAAGTTTGAAGACTGTATAACCTTTGCGCTTGTGACCAATTGGCACGTTACTCATAGCTGTTCCACCCACGCAGGCTTGGCACTGAACAGTACACCTTCATAAATACTGTTTGCATATTATCAAGTTGATAAAAGCCAGCATGTATTTGTACAGAGCCTTCATTGACTTCTCCTAGCGCAATGCTGCTTCTTCCCCTACCTCTTCCACACTCTTTGTGCTTCATCTTACAGGGGAAGAAAGACATCTTACTGAGAAAAACTGGCTTCACAAAAGAGACTGAATTCCAGCTTTAAAGGCTGCCTAGAGACGACCGCAGCAGAAATGGGCCTCCAGCACACCAAACACTCCACTGTCAAACAAGCCAATATACCAATGTTAGGACTCGATTCTGCTGGGAAATCTGTGCTGCTGTACAAGTTCAAGTCTAACGATGTTTTTCTAACAATTCCAACAATTGGCTTTAATGTTGACATGATTGAAACTGGGAAAGATTTTACATTTACATTTTGGGATGTTGGAGGACAACAGAAAATGAGACAGGCTTGGTGCAATTTCCTGGAAAATGCAGACGGACTACTGTATGTTGTGGACAGCTCTGATAACCAACGTCTGGAAGAATCAAAGAAAGAATTTGAACTCATTTTAAAGAATGAATTTCTAAAACGGGTACCAGTCATCATGCTAGCTAACAAGCAGGATTTGCCTGGGGCTTTGAACGCTGAGGAAATAACAAGGAGATTCAACATGAAGAAGTACTGCAGTGACAGGAATTGGTATGTGCAGCCCTGTTGTGCCATCACAGGAGAAGGTTTGTCCGAAGCACTCCAAAGGCTAACCGTGTTTGTAAAACACTACAGCAGATTAAAGGAGACTTCTACCAATTTCAAAGAAAGCAAAACACTGTAAGAATTTCTATAATCAAATTAGGATCTGGTGAATGTCAATCAACGTATTTTGTTGGACAGACTAAATTTGAAAACACTGGACTCTGGAGAACTCTTAGAAGTAAATATTTAGAAAGAACTACAACAATATTAAATTTTACTGTTACACCCACAGATGCTTCTGAGATACTACTTGCCACATTTTATCAGTGATAGTATACTCAAGTTATTCAGCTGAGAAGCGTGGCTGTTGAATGATGAAAAAGGTGGAGCTGAGCTGCTGAATTTTAGCATGTGGAAACAAAATGGGTGAGCAGTGCTTAGAATGCTTAAATCAAGTCATTTTCTCAAGATGTAAAATAGCCAAGTCATGCTATGATAAATTGTGGGATTTAATAAATGTTCTGTGGATGTATCTCATGTAAAAAATGTAGTCATTTTAGATCTTAAACTCTTAGTTTCCTACAAATAAACCCATGAATCTGAAATAGTTGTGAGATATTATTGCATTCTAGAACCAATTCCTCCAAACAGGTTTTAATAGGATCTGCTCCTTATCAAGTCACAGACCATAATGAGGTACAATGCTGTCTGTAAGGTGGTGGTCAATGTCCCTCTGTTGCAGTTTTACATGTACCGATTTCTTTGTTTCTGCACCATTGCATTGCTGTACAGTCAGAGCACTGGAAGCTAGTACTGATCCCCATTGGTTTGGGGTGAGGGATAAAAAGGGGAATAATGGGGGGGATGAAACAGGTTAAAGAAGGCAGGATCTTGATGGCTCTTGTCTTGCCTGTACTAAAGCCACCTGAAATTTTGTTATTGATAAATTTATATTTGATTAAATTTTACAGAAGTGGCACAAAGATGCTAATACTATTACTACACTATATATATAAAAAAAATTCCAAATGTAATTTCTGTGCAGATCTCCTGATGGATAAAGGAGTGAATTGGTATTCTGAATGCCATTAAAGCAATGAAGGATTGAAAACTAGAATATAATTGAACTGTATCAGCCAAAGAAACAGTTTAAGCACTAAGTCTGAAAAGTTAATAGGCCCTGCTCTTTTAAAAGCAAGAGAAAAGAGACTGTCTAATTATTGGTTCTACAGCCCCAGAAAATCCAACTCCATTATTTCTGCCCTCTGAACAATGTCAGCCGGTATAGGATGCTCCAGTGCTTAGGATGCTCGTTTAGATAGCTAGATTATCTTTTTTTCCTTATGTCTACCACAATCTTTGACCATGGGCAAGTCATTTAATCACTCTGTGCCTCAGTAGTCCCTTGGGAAAGTGAACTTCCCAATTGTGCACTCTGAAAAAGCTGTGCTAAGGGTCAGCTGTGAGACCTTCTCTTGGGGCAAAATTATTATGCCAAGTAACTCACGTAAGAAATTTACATTTAGTTCTTACTAATAAACAGGCAGGAATTTCAAGTTATAGAAAGGTGAAGCAGCAAGAAGAGCACCCAGATGTTCCGTGTTGTCTCATGCATATGTTATTCAAAGACAAAAAAACCATCAGGTGAATTTTGCTGGAATAGTAAACAGGTTTCCCAATAGAAGCTGTTGTGAATACTGGCAGTAATTACCACGAGCTAAAACCTGAGTCATGTTGAGACTACATTTCTAAAAAGAGAGCAAGTATTTAGACTTGTCATTGCCCACTCTGATGATTTACGCACTATGTAAAATATCATCTTCTGTCCCCAAAAAATTTTTAAAAGTCAGCAACAATGGGAACATTAGTTTTCTAAACAAAATGATGCAGTGTTAAAAAAGTGGTATTTCAGATCAATACATTTATGAACATTTGCACCTGTATGTTACATATTGAATTCTCCCACTAGTTTAATCTAATCATGTGTCTATCATAAATCTGAATCTAGTTCATTGGCCTCGGGATTTCCTCAGGGAGAAACACTGCATGAGAGATTTAATGAGAGTGCACCAGGGTCTCTAATTAGACAAGCAGCAAGTTCTGAGGGGGAAATAAAGTAGTATAATAGACCAGCTGATCTAGCTAAAAAGGATAATAAGCTTTCAGGCACACAGTCCCTTCTCCAGGTTATCAAATAGATTAAATAATACCCACATTGACTTAGAATATTTCACATTATGATTAAAAAAAAAAATAAACTCTATTCTATTCACTTTACAGAATATCAAGTATTTAAAAATGGATTTTTCTAAGAGCTTGGTTTCCTAAAGAAGTGAAGCCCTGCCTGTTTCATCTGCCCACGGAGACCTCTATCTTTCTGAATAATTTTTGAGCTTTAAATAAACATCAATGAAGTTGGACAGAGGCACAGGTTCTCAAGGGAATTATATACCTGAAAGTTTAATTAAAAAAATCAGTGGTATAGAGAAAAGTGACCATACTGGTGCCCCCATGAAGGCAAGGCTGACAAGATACAAAAGATTAATCCCTGAGGAGATAAATGTTCTGGTTTAGCTGTAAGAGAGCCTACAAGAGGACATAAATCCACAGAGCCCAGGCTTAATTAGAGCTTCTGCTCCTGGAGCTAGTTGGTCTTTTTTTATATTGCATAAGTAGTGTACCTGGGGGCTCCTTTAGGAAGAGAAGGTAGAGGGCAGAGAATCCACTGCTTAAAATTACCTTTCTGCACCTGGAGTAAAGAATCACTCTGACTACTCAGCATATTTTGGGAAAGATCCCATCACATGTTGCATGGTGAAATCAATAGCAAGGAAGTTACAAAGGCATTTGACAGTTTTGTCCTGCTATGGAGAGTTTTAGATCTTTTGACTACTTGGCTGAACAATGTAATAAGCAGAATTGTCTCTGTTTTTCAGAGCATAACAACAGAGAATTCTACTTGTGCTAAAAACATGATCCACAATATTGCAAGCATAATTTGTTCCTGAACAAGCTGGGTTTTTTTTCATTATTTAGAACTTACGTAGGTTGCTCACTAAAAACAATTTTAGGATGTTTGAAGGTTTTGAGATGCTTTGAGGTGTAAGAAAATCCAAATATGGAGACTGCTGCTCCCCTTGGCAGTGGAACCAAAGTCTGTGAGTTGAAAAGTTTGCATGGGATGAATGAAGTGTAGTAAGGAGTTTACGATTGTCCCCCCAGCTACTTGTATTGCTTCATTTTTTGGAACTTTTTTCATTAGCTTTCCTAGTAAATCACACCCAGATCACCCTGGTGTTTCTGATACTGGCAGTCTTGTGCAATTGTGATGAAGTGTGGAAGCGCTACAGCTATATTGTGGCTGAAGTGTACAAGTCCTCCCGTGTCTGCTATTTCTGACACTGAGTTTGCTGTACCTTTTGGTTTCTGCTGAAAGCACAGTCATCCATGAAGAAACAGATGGTACATATCCAGGATTGTGAAACACAAAGGGTAGGGTCTTTGAAACCTGAGGCATACTGTATCTCCTGCCCTCTCAAGGAGATTATCCCCTGGGACATGTTTGGATGTGACCATTTAAAAGCTGACAAATCCGGAGAATGGGGCACTGTCCTTTTGACCACTCATTGATAAGATTACTATGGTACAACATCATCATGAGCTTTCTGAGCTCATCCCATTCCAGCAGGATGAAAAGCCATTTTAAGGGAAGGTGTGGAGCAGCATAAGAAACCATTGCAAATTTGGATAGGAACACTCCCTCATTCTTTGCCTGGGAGAAAATTCTCCCAGTAACTGAATGCTCCACAGAATCAGAGGGAAGTGTAGTGTATAAGGAATGCAGGACAAGGCTTTTTCAATACCAGATATGTAGAGGTAAGCGAGTTACTCAAAAGGCATCTGTTGCCATCTCCTTAATTCTGACAAGTTAACTGAAGCAAAGGAAAGACTTTCATATCTCAAACAAGTTCTAAGCCAACTGCAAGCGAAGACAATACTTTGAAGCGCTGTATGCATATTAAACTGCTTAAAGCAGGCTTTCTTCCCAAAGTAAATGACCCATGCTGAGTTCCGTACTGCTACAATTAAGACTTACTCCATTTGTAATTAGCTCAAGTATTTCTACTCAGCACAAGAATTCTGGACATATATCTCATCGGATCATGCAGGCTAGATTATACAAGTCTCTGTAATTTAGGATATAAACTCTTGAGGGTGGAGGCCCTATTTTCAAAGCACACACATTACTGCAGGTTCCATTTGCAAATATAAACTCATAAAACAGTAACAAGTCCAAACACATCTTATTTTGAACACATCTAATTTTAAGAAAGTGTGTGTTAGCCCGTATTTCAGTTTCTACAAAATTCTGTTATTTAGCTGGGATAGATGTTCTTGTGCTGCTTGTCCAGAATGTGTTTGCAGTCATCTATCGCTAATTTGGGCTGCTGTCAGGGAACACCTTCCCTCACCCTCTATCACCTCTTGGTCCCACTCCCTAGCTATGCATTTACACTTGCAGGTCTCTGAACAGCAGTGATTCCTCACTTCTCTTGTCCTTCCCCAGTTACCAAAATGGTGATACCAGCTTTCCTGGTCTTTTTATTAGTTTGTCATTGAGTGCTTTCGTGCCTACTCTTACGCTCCTTTTTACACTTGGAATTACCTAAACACACTTACAAAAACATTTCATTGGTTTCTTTCAGTTTGCTCCCTAAAACATTCCCTTCCCATGATATATGCAAAAATACTGACAATAGCTGTTAGGGTTTTATGGCAGGGCCCTGGCTCCTCTCTTTTGATGAGTATTCTCATAATAATTTTCTATTTCCTTCTTTTCACCACATTTATTCATCTGTTCCCATTTAGCTTGAGAACGTGCTTGCTTTGGTGCAAAGATCATAATTTTGTTCTGTGTTTCATATACTGCCCAACTGATGAGAAGAGTTTCTAGACCTTATATTACTGCTATAAGGAGCCTGAATCTTTTGGATTATCTGATAAATAACCTTGTAAATTTAAATAAACCATCTAACTCTGAAATCTGAGCCATGTGTATTCTTTCTTTTTAGCAAAGTTGGGAAATGCAACAACAATGTCATTGATCCAAAGGCTAATCTCACAGGCACAATTCTGCATGGCTGCTAAAGTGTAACTGTGCCTTAATCAGTAGTTTTCAGTTACTTTAGCTAAGCATATCCATTAATCACTAAAGAATGCTAGGCTTTCAGCCTTCTTTTAACTGATCCATAATTCCGAAAAGTTCTGTTTTGGTTTAGGACTGTTACAGATTCATGTGACAATCCCTCATACCATTTGGGTGCAAAATCAAACATAGAGGCATTCTTCAAACAGCCTGACCCCTGTAATGATACTTGAATGTCTGCCTCCTCATCTGCTGGGTCTGACACTCAGACCTTGCTACTGGCCACTATCATTGCATGTGTTCACCACCCAGTGCAATGGCTTTTGACTAAATTCACATTTTTCCTTTGCTGAGGATTTACAATGCAAGGTTCAATAAACCTAAACTGCATCTAGCTGTTCAGAGTACGAATGCTTACGTATTCATCAGTTATTTATGCATGTTGCAGATCAACATGACTGCATACAAATCCAGCGTGAATGACTCTTTATTGATTTGGAGAAAACTCCAGGAACAAACTCGCCAACAAAGTTTTCAAGTTGAGAAGTAGGTATTCTTTATTGCGGCGCCGGGAGACACGGGGGATAGCTCCTCCTAACGTACATCACTGTATTGCCACACAGGCCATCCTTATATAGTCACTTGGGCATACATACATACTCATGAGGCTATACATGAATTGCATCATTTTCCAGAAAGTTTCCCGCATACATACAAAAATGTGGTGGTGGTGGTCTTTGAGAGTCATTTACTTCTTCCAACAATCTTCATAACTGCTGGCA
>JARCZZ010022103.1:0-14305 GCA_030323915.1 Brotogeris chrysoptera
ATATGTGGAAAGATTAAAATCTTAGATGACACTAGAATTGAACTGAAATTCTTCTGCTCAAAATCTGGAGGATAAAACATAAGTAAACTTTTTATTACTTAATAAACCTACTACTTTGAAAGTTCCTTATAGATAATGTAACAGTTAATATATAAATTACCTCAAAGCATATTTTTTAGCTACTGATTTTAAAAATAATTTTTCCAAAGTGGGGTGAGCTTTTTCTTTTAAAAAATTATTACTGAGGACAGCTCTGATTTTCTATTTTTAAGCGTTTTTTGTCACTTGGAAATAAGCTGGTAAAAATCAGTATAATTTATTTCATTTTAGGATGTTTTAGATGCAAAAATCAGCCTGTTACTTCTATAAATGGCAGTCCTTTGGAGGTGGTGGTATTGTATCAATGCACTAATGAAAAAAAAAAAGAAAGATGACATTTAAAAAAATAGGGAGATCTGGTTCTTGTGACATGTTTATCATAAGAGCAAGGATACAGAATTAAACATTTCACCATTTTCCTACTCCTTTGACACTTATTCTTGCACAGGAAAGTCGTTTATTCAGAATTCCTATTCTGAGCTGGGTTTTTTTTGGTGCCCAGTTTACAGCTTTCATTTAAGAGCTTTAAGTTAGAAGCTAGTCATCAGAGAATCAGGGGTGTTTGGTCATTACTGTTCTATAACAGTGGTTTTTTGTTTGTTTTTCTGTCACACAAAGGCAAAATATGCACTATTTTACCTTGAAGTCTGTCTTAATATACCATCTGACTTACAAGCAAAAGTATGGCGGTTGTCATGAGATTTAGTAATAGAAAACTGTATATTAGTTTAGCCTTATGGGCAGCTCCCAAATTAATCTTATTAAAGCAGTGGTCTTGGGGTGGAATATTAGTTTAAAAAATGTTGTGTGCATATGTCAATAATGTGTTTTTGAAAAATGCAGCTCCTATGTAGCATTCTGTAGGGTGGCTGCCCCCTTCAGATATGCTACAAGTATTTCTTTTGGCACAGGACTAAAGGGCAGGATAAATGAGCTGTATTCTAACATGACTCAACTAATTTAGTTGGGTATCTTTCTATGGGGCTCAAACGTACAAAAAGCACATTTTAAAGCAACGAGTTACTCACTGTTCTGCAAGCTGACTACTGTACTAGTTCCTTCCTGTTCTCCAGCAACATTTTGACCTGAGTCTATAATTATCAACACAGATAGGAAATAGATTGAAGCCATCCAATATTGGAGGCAATATTTTAAATTCAAAAGAGGTAGCACTGCCCCGTGGCTGTGAAGTAAATTGAGGGTAATTATAATAAAACACAGTTTTTTAATTATGGGGGTAATTTACCAGCAGAACTGTACACATAGTGAATCCTCTAAATCAAATGAGAAACATTTCTAAAACATTTAGTTTTTAGCTATAAATTGCTATGCTAGACTGAGGAATATGTTGCATGAAATCTCTAGCTTCATGGAGGAGTTCTAAGCCTCAATTCCCGAGTCTCATTTATAAGTCTTATTTTTGCTATTGAAATTGCCTAATATTATAGTAACAAGTTATAGATTTGCCAAAAGGTCAATACTTTAACTGGCATATGACTTATTCACATATTCCTTTTAGGACCAAGATTACTATGAACATATTTAATGACAAAGTCTATTCAGTAATACAATGCATTCAGATCTCTTTATGTATATAATCAAAAGACAGCTCTTTCTGCATTGTTAATTTCTTTCAGGGAATACTGAATGCAAAATCTAATGTTTCAGAATACCACAAGGATTTCCAAAGATCCTTTGGTATGATGTTCACCTGAATTCCTGGTTAGAATTCAAATTGCCAATAGATTTAACCATAAATCTAACCTGCAAAGGACCGTTGCAAGCAGTCTATTGCTGCATGGTACAAGAGTAATAATGAGTGTATATGCTGCAGTGAATTCTCAACCAAAAGTCCTCAACTTCGGGGTTTACTTTATTAAAAATTTTAAACCAGGTATAGTCTGCCTGCCTTCAGAGCATGGGACAAGGCAAAATTGTTCAGGCTTTTTCAAAGGTGCAAATCTCTGAATTATCTACTTGGTTTTAATCCTTTAGAAAGAAAACTCTTTTGAACCTGTTCTTTTCCCCTGAATGATAATCATGTACCTGGCTCATACTGCTTCTGACATGTGCACTCACACCTGTTTTAAAATACTAAATCCTTTAGCCGTGTTTTATTTTATACATAAAGAGGTATAATTTGTGCAAATGTAATTTAATAAGCAGCCCAATTATAATTTACAAATTTAGAAATATACTAAATTTTGTTTCTGTTTCAATTAAGTAGTTGCCTAATTATTATATAAACAGAATTAGTTAAAAGAGAGGGAACTGAAATTAAATTATTCACTAAACTTTCAGCAAAGTGAAAGGCAATCTGTGGTCTCTTTTACTATTTCAGTCAACATGTTCTCGTTGATGTCCTCATTCAGCAATATGTCGAGGACACTGCCTGCCCTGACCATCCCTGTTGACCTCCTGGGGCTCCCAGCACCTGCCCATGGCCCAGGAACCCATGTCAGCCCCCAGGGGCCATTAGCCCTATCCCAGAGAAGCTGCACCACGACTGATTTCCAGTTCCTCACACCTCTGTCCAGCCATGGCTTCTGCTGAGCTAGGCTTATAGCCATCTTGCCTCTTAGACCTTTAACTTTCCAGGTTGGTGCCTTGCCTCCATGCCTGGCTTCAAGGTGGTAAAGAACATAATACAGATAGAAAAATATTGGTCTCATCCATGAAGATGCACCTGCGTTCTGTCACTCAGGTTTTTGCTCAGCCATCATAGAAGAGTCACAGTCTATGCATTTTTTCCCCATGGGCATCATCTCTCTCACCACAGTCTCTTATTTCAGGGGGAGGGACTGTGCACATCTGCATTAGCTGTTAGTTTTTCAGTGCTGATTCAGCTAACAAAAATCACAGAAACTACTAATATTCTATAGTTATGTTTCTGTCTGTCTGTTGTCTTTGTATCTTTTATGTGCATGCTTGTAATAGTACTTTTCAAATTCTTCAGTTCCAAGAATTTATGTATGTAACTAGGACATATTTACTGCTCTTTAAACCTGTATCTTAAATGGTTTTCACATATGACTTGTAATAATGTCTTCTGGATATAGAAATACTAAGCCTATAGAAAATGAAACAACGAAATGGAAAAGAGGGAGTTAGGGGAGAATGGACACAAAACCAAAGAATAGTCAGACTTCAAATAATAGTCTCAGCAGTTAAGTATAGTATGAGAATTGATGCACTACATTATGTCTAAGTAGCCCTATTGAAGTAAATTGGATTATTCACCTCAGTAAAGGAAGCACTATTGGTCCTTTTATGTATAAAATGCTGTAGTCTAATTTTAGCATAAAAGTTCTATGTTACTGGCATAGATGAAACAAGAGGAAATGGATACTGATGTCTTTTTCTTGCTGTTAATTTTAAATGGAAGAACTACAAAATACATCGGCAGGTTTTAATTACAAATAAATGAGACTATCTGTTAAAGAAGTCTCTAAACCTGCCACAAACCTGTATTTGTAAAATTAATTAAAAATACATTAAATCTATGCTTAGTTATGATGCAGATTATTGTGTAATAAGTATAAATAATATACATAAAGATAGCTGATTTCTTCAAGATGTGTTTAAAAGCATATCTTTCATTAGAGCTGATTAAACAGCACACTTGAACATATGTTTCATTACTTTGACAGAAGGAAGACTTTGATAGAAACAAGCTTATCATAAGAAATTTAAGTGACCAGATCAAGGTCCTGATTCTTTGCCTTTGATTCATATTAAAGGCAAACTTAAACATAGTAGAAGAAGAATTTGTGCCCAGTATCATAATATATACAATGTTACTTGCAGTTTTGCAAGACATTATGCACTTGTGATAAGAATTTTTCTGACTTGAACACTTTTCACCCAATTCAGGTTTTCAAGAAGGGCTTTCTAAGCTTTTTCTGTCCCATCAAAATTTTTCCATGAGGATGTGTTGATCTATTCTGTTCTGCATTGAATAAAATTCAAAGAATTGTGTCCTCCTTTTTTCTATGATATGAAAGGATACATATCGTAGTTGCTAATTCTAATCCTCTGCTGATTCCCCCCGCAAAATTTATGTTGATATTTTAACCATTGCTAAATATAGTTCACTCTTTTTATAACTTTGTGACTAAGGTGAGGGTCTGTCAGCCTAAAATACCTCAGAAAGCACAAGCTAATGCTTAAGATTTTGCATGTTGGTTAAGGTTATATAAATCTTTCATATCTTTTATTAGATCAACTGCTGTCCTTTAAAAAAAGAAGTAAACAACAGACAAACTTTAGGCACATAGCATTTTTTTCATGTTTGAAATAAAAGCAACAGGTTTTGAAATTAAATGCATCTTTAGAACAAGGTACTTGAAGTTTAGTCAGAAACATACCAGTCTTTGAATGTAAACTGTTACTAACTATAGAGCAGAGAGCCTATTCATGTTGAAGAGGGAGAAATGAGAGGGAAGGAAGAAAGGAAGAAGAGTCAGAAATAATGCTTTTTAGATACCAAATGTATATATGTAGGGGAAAGACAGGCATGTGAGCATCGCAGAAGAACTGCAGAGTAAACAAATAATGTGGTTGAAGATCAGTATTGCCATTGAGGTAATGGTTAAGGTATTCCATTTCCAGTCTTTGGGAGATGTTTGCATTGCCATCCCTTGAGTATTTGGGTGGAGTGATCAGGTATATCATGATGCATTTTGTGAGAAATGGATGCTCACTGGAAGATGACTACTTTATCACTTATTGATTGCCAGTGTGAGGCTATTCTTGTGAGCAGTCATTTTTTCAGTTTTACCTACATGGGCAACCACAAGGATATTTTTTGTGCACAGAGTGAAGCTTATTCCGTTCCTGGAAAATACAAGTATAAATTCAAGAATGTTGAGGGTTCTGATCTAGAAGTATTTATTGCAGCTGCATGGAGATGATGGCAAAGATTTAAATTATTTGGTTAAGCTTGTGTCAGTGTAACAACTGGTATCATTTGGACCATGGGACCATTGCTACTGGGGATCAAGCTGGGTTTGAGTGGAGGTAGGATGACACTTTTCAAAGACTGAGATGAGGAGTTTCAAAAAGAATTTTTTAAAATTAAAGTCTTTCATCCAGGATGCAGCAGCACTGAGGCAAGACATTATAGGAACACCTGAAGTGAGTAATCACATAGGATTTTCTCTTCATATAGAGGTAATTCTTTACGTACTGTCCTAGTGGATCTTTCAACAATGTGATCTCTTTCATTAGAGGACTGCTCTTATTAGATAACAATCCTCCTGAGGTGACTAAAGTGGGCATTCTGAGTAATATAAACATCAGCAAATGCAGTGATACTGGACGGTGTGGTCATGTCAGAGCTTTTGGAGCGTATTTTGGAAAGTCAACTTTTATTATAAAATAAACATATTAAATGGATGATATTCTATGCATGTGTTAATAAGTTATAATTTTTGCAAATTATTTTGCAAATCGGCAAATTAATGCTGTTGCAATAGTACTCCAAAGACAGTCTGAAAAAGTGATGCATTACAAAATTCCTGGCACAACTCGAAAAGAAGTCCATGCTTTCAGTCAATATGATTAAGTTGTTGCTTATATTTCTGAGGAATGGCATGGGCTTGATTAGTGTTATTAAGAAATTTCTCTTTAGAGTGTTTTTTTTTAATAATGCCATATTGTGGAGACTTTCTAACATCCATAGGTATTCCCATAGATATTCCTGTAGTCTGTGGGAAGTGATGGTTAAAGAAATTAGTTGTGATTGAAAATGGAGTGCAAATGTTGGTAGCATCTTTAAAGAAGTACTCTAAATGCTGCTCTTGGTTTTGTAAACTAATCAAAGCAGGTTGGGCATCATCATTGTATTATTAATATGCAAGCTAGTACCTTCAAAGGCAGCCAGCAAAGGACTGCTGTGTCACAACTTTTATCCTATAGTCTGTTCCACTGTTCTGCTGCTGGACATATTTTGTCTTTGTCAATTTCCTGTCATATTTAATTGCCAACAAAATTAATTTATGTCAGATTAAAGTTTATTAGAAATTTTCAGCTGTCCTAATCTTAATTAATGAATTCAAAGGATATAATTGTGACAACACGATACTCCACTCAAATTAAAAGCTGATTGTTAATTATTTTTAAATGCCATGATACCAAGATACTGCTTAAAGTAACTCTTAAAGTAGCATGTGCAAAAAAAGTACTTACGAAAATGTTTTGGTACATGCACATGTTCATAAATGTAGTATGTGGCATAATTTCTGGAATTTATTGTTCTGTTCCACAATTTCATATATCATAGAATCATAGAATGGTTTGGGTTGGAAAGTTCCAATCCCCAAGATATCATAAGGAATTTGTCTGTGTGGTAATCCTTACTTTAAAACATAAATGTTATTTTCAGCTGTTTGAAAGAAATATATCTTAAAAAAAATTAAAAAAATCAAAGTCACCGAAGACCAAATTTCAAGGATACAGTGCAAGATTAATGTTTCTGATTTGTCTTACTTCTTCTCTGATTAAATAACTGAGTAGATCTCAGTGTATTGAGTAATCCTCAATACACTGAGATCAGATCAGATCTTGGTTGTATTCAGGCTCTTACTGCTTGGCATTGCATAACATACTATTACATATATCTATTCATAACTCTCCCTGAACTCTATTGGGAGACATTTGTACCTACATTTCTTTGTTATAATTCTAAGGTTATTATTGGACAACAGAAAGGTATTGCTGCAGGGGAAAAAAAAAAAAAACGACAAAAAAAAACCCAACAAACAAACAAACAAACAAAAAAAAAACCAACCCAGCAATCTTCTTTTTAACATGCATTATTAATTTCAACATATTTCAATTAGCCAGTAGTGCATACTAATGTCAACTCAGAATCTAGTTTTCATATGAGGAACTAAAACATAAATCTTATGGACTGTGTAATGCCTCAGCTTTTCCTTAAATGTAAGGAAATAAACATGTTTCCCACTAGGCAACAGTGGAAGAACGGGGGGTGGAGAAGAAAACAATCTAGCTGGAGTTTAGGCAGCTGGGTTTAACAAACAAACAAAAGAAGATCGCAAGTATGGAAACAGTCTCCTGAGATTCCAAAATTCTCTTTAAAGCAAGTTGCAGTGACTTTGAATACTTATTCATTTTATTTAATTTCACAGCTTTGAAGAATGTAATCCTGATCTACTGGTTTTGTTGTCTATTTTGTAGAATGTTTATCCTACATTCACATCTTAATACCATCTGCTATTCCTCAAGCATTTATACTCACGATGGATCAGACAAAATGTAGTAATTTTCTCAGACAAATGCCTGTGGCATGAACACTTTTCCAAATATGGCCAAATTTCCATAATTTTTACACGTAGAATGTTATCATGGACTATTTTAGTAACAATAGATAGATTTTGGTGGGTTCAAAGTTGCTTCTAACAAGTTTAAAAAGCTTTTGACCTTCAAATTAAAGCAAGATGTCTATGGTATATAGTATATGGTATATAGTGCTAGGACAAGGGGCAATGGGTTTAAAATGAAACAGGAAGTTCAGGTTGGATATGAAGAAGTTCTTTATTGGAGGGGGTGGCAAGGCACTGGAACAGGTTGCCTCAAGAAGTGGTAAAGGTTCCATCCATGGCAGTGTTCAAGGCCAGGATGAACAGAGCCTTGCACGACATGGTCTAGTGTAAGGCTCCCCTGCCCATGGCAGGGAGGTTGGAACTAGATGATCTTAAGGTCCTTCCCAGCCCTAACTATTCTATGATTCTATGGCAAGAAGTCTAATGCTTTATATGCTGAACTGTATTTCACTGTGAGCTCTGTTCCTAACAGTTTGCATAAATGAGATACTTCCTTGAGGGCAGGCACAGAGGAAAAAATCTTGAATTATATTTCTTGCAGAGAGGGGCCTTTGCACACATTGCTGTTTTTTTCTGTGCTCTAGCTTTTATATGTAAACTAAAGGCAATTTGGGAAATGCCCATAATAGAAAGGATTAAGAATCATTCAAAAGCAAGAAAGAAAAACTTACCAAAACTCAGTTTTGCCACTCCTATGGAAGCTTCAATTTAGGTAATAGCAGCAGCAGTAGTAGTAGTAGTTCAGGAAAAGAGTTCATCTGAATGAGAAATCAAAACTGAAATCAATGACTGTGAAATAAAGCCTTGCCTCTAATTATCCATCAGTTGCTTTAGAAAACGATTTTATAACATAGGCCATGGGGAGTGTGGGGGAGACGAAGGAAAAAAATGCCATATAGATATTACATGACATTAATTATTGTGAGGGTATTTTTACTGCCCCTGGGTTTGTAGAAGCATTAGGTAGACTAACAGAAAGCAATGTGCTCTGTTTGACATTGTTCTGTATGGATTTCTCTATAGAAAACTACCAGAGAAATCATTAATTATCATCATCATAGAATCATCATAGAATTCTGCACTAGAATGGGCCTCAAAGATCATCTGGTCCAACGTTTCTTGGCAAAAATCACAGTTTAGACAAGATGTCCCAGCACCCTGTCCAGCCAAATCTTAGAAGTGTCCAATGTTGAGGAGTTCACTATTTCCCTGAGGAGATTATTCCAATGGCTGGTAGCTATTGTGAAAAATTTTCCTAGATGCAACCAGATCTCCCTAGGAGTAACTTGTGCCCATTAACACTCATAGTGTCCATGTGACTGCTTGTAAAAACAGAGTCTCCATCTTTGTAGCCACCCTCTAAATACAGAAATATGGTGATAAGATCTTCCCTAAGCCTTTTTTTTTTCTCTCATGGCTTATCAAATGCAGTTTTATCAGCCTTTCCTCATACGGCAGGCTTCCCAGCCCTTTGATCATCTTTGTGGCCCTTGGGGGCCATTAGGAATTACTGAGATAAAAAGATAGACTTACTGAATGAAAATGAATGAGCTCTTCTACATAGCAGTTTGAATAAGGAAAAAATGAATAAGGAAAAAAAGCTCATGATTTGAAAAAAGAATTAATTTGCTTATTCCAGTGATAGGCTTTTTCTGGGTTTTTTTTTTTTTGTTTTTTTTTTTTTATTCCATAAAGCTAGTAGATTTTTTTTAATGTCATTTCTACTTCAGCTGTGGAAGTATAATGTCATTTCAGATGCAGTCTTGGAACCCAGAAGCCTGATAAAATATTTATTTGAACTCAAATGATTGAAACATCAATTTTTTTTTTCATTGTGAGCTAGATCATGAGGAAAACTTTAATGCATTATAATATTTATTAAGTCCTGAGAAAATTTATTTTTAGCAAAAGAAGTACTCTGAAGTTTCAGAGAAAACTATATACATTCATTCACAAGCATGATAGTTCAGAAGTAAAGGAAGCAATTTGTAAGCTTCAATTGTAGATAAGGTATCTTTGGGAATAAAGAATCCATTTTCCTTAAAACCAATGATTCTGAATCTAAATCTTTGTCTTGATAATTGCCTGTAGGAAATAAGAATTTTGAAATATGTCTTTAATATACTTCAGTCATATTTGAAACACACTGTCACTGTACATACCTTACTCATTTTTAAATGATTATTCACTTAGCTCTTCCATGATTTAGATGGGATAATTTTGGACAACTGCATCCATGTTCCACAGAAATGTACACGTGAAGTTCACATGCTCCTGTATTACGAAGTGACACAGGCCTGGTCACAGCTTTGTTTATGCTAATTGCCCATAATGCAGCATGAAATTTTTCAGGCTAGGTCTGTAAGCAGCCTTATCCATAGTCATGCAGATATTTATACCTACTTTAACATTACCTGTTCTTTGCCATAGCTCTGATTACCAGTGCTCAAGGAAAATTGATACAAATAGTAGTCAGGATACAGAAGGACTGTTAGGATGTTAAAAGATTGGCAAGTTAGTTTATGAAAAGATGTATTGACTTAATTCACAAAATGCAGTGTATAAAATGATGTCACTGATCTCTATGGTGTCATCAAAAGGGTAAGCATTGCTGTCCTGGTTTCAGCAGCAGCAGTCATTTTCCTCCTTTTTAGTAGCTGGTGCAGTGCTATGTTTTTGATTTTCGACCTGGGAACAGTGCTGATAACACCAATGCTTTTAGTTGTTGCAGTAATGCTTACTCTGACCAAGGACTTTCTTAGTCTCTTGGTCTGCCAGGGAGGAAGGGAAGATGTGAGAAAGCAGAGACAGGGCACCTGACCCAAATTAGCCAAAGGGGTTATTCCACACCACAACACGTCATGTCCAGGACGTGAAAATGGAGAGCAGAGACCCAGAAGGGTGTGGTGGTGCAGTGGGGGGTTCGCTGTTGGGACTGCAGTGGCTGGGTCAGGCTTGGTGAGCAGTTGTATTCTCTTTCCTTGTATTTCTCTTGTATTATTATTGATGGTGGCAGTAGTGATTTGTGTTATACCTTAGTTACTAAACTGTTCTTATCTTAATCTGTGGGAGTTGCATTCTTTCGATTCTCCTCTCCATGTTCCCGGGACTGGGAGAAGAAGGAGAGGGGAGGGAGTGAGTGAGAAAACTTTGTGGTTGAATGGACTTAAACCACAACAGGGGGGTTGACTGCTGGGTCAGGCTTGGTATTGGGTGGTGAGTGGCTGTATTCTCTTCCCTTGTATTTCCCTGGTCATTATTATTATTGTTGGTAGAAGTAGTGGGTTTGTATTATACCTTAGATACTGGACTGTTCTTATCTCAACCTGTGGGAGTTGCATTCTTTTGATTCTTCTTCCCATCCCTCCGGGAGTAAGGGGGAAGAGAGAAGGGGTATGAGTTAGCGAAATGCGTGAGTGGCTTAAACCATGACAATTGCGTAAGAAAAAGTAACTCATGTATTACCAAAAACTTGATTTTGAACATTTTTCAAATTGATATTTTTCTTTACTGTCTTTTTCAGCATCTGTAGGTGTGGTGTTAGTAAGTGGGGTTCTAAATCTTATTTGCTAGAGCACAAAAGATTTTCACTAACCTTAACTCCTGTAACTGCGAACAAGAAACAAAACACAGTGGAAATCAGGGATCCCTACAGAATGAATACAGTGATGTTACTGTTTACTTCCCTAAGGTTATTAACCTACAGTCTGGACAAAATCTGTGCAAGAAGCAGAAATCATTATTTTCTTTTTTGTAATGCAAGAAATGGAGCATAAGTTTGGCTTTCACAATAATACCAATTTTAAGCAGCTGGCAGCAGTATTTCTGAATTAATGCAGAGTAATCTGGCATAACTTGAGGGAACAATGTGACTTAAATGACTATATAGCATCAAACTATTGCTCAAATTTTCTATCATATGGTTATCTTTAGAGTTAAAGATGGGATCTTGTGTTAATGTCTGGGAGTATGAGGAATCTGGAGGCCGAAGTTGGCTGTGCAAGCCTGTCTGTTGGCAGTGGCTATGAGTGCCTTTGCAGCCATGATTATTTTAAGATTTTCTTACAAACTTTAGAAATCCCTTTTCCTTTGTTTTGAAAGCGCTTGAGAGGGCAGAACAGTCATGGCATAACAACAGGACAAAGGAAGAAACTGAGTAGTTACTGGTTTTTATGCCTGACTGTTCCTCATCACAAAAGCTCCTCTTAAGAATCAGCTCTGCTCTGAACCATTAGAGTTTTATTAAATCCAAATGTATTTCCTTCAGGTTAACCTAGTAATACAGCAAGAATGCCATGTGTAAACTCTGTCTTCAGATCTTCAGAGGGTTGCTGGCAGCCCTAACCTCACAGTCATTTGCATTTTAGTTTGCCAAAACTTCCAGTTGGAACTCAACTCACCTACGTGCATAAATCCATGGAGCAGAAGATTTTGCCCTTTGTGAACTCTTGGTATTGTTATTTGCTTATTGAGAACTAGTGGGCATTTCCTTTTCTATTTCCTAATGTTCTGTAGCCCAAAAGACAATTTTATGTCTATACATGAATTTCTCTAGGGATTTCTTGTGTCTGTTTCTTGGCAGGATCTCTGAAGACAGAAAGCACCTTTAGCCATTGATTCATTTGGACATTAGAATGCCACTACAGAAGTTTCTATGGGCTTTTTTTTTTTTTTTTTGGCTTTGCAGTACCACCAACACACCAAGATCTGTTAAAACCCAGACAACTATGAAAAATACCGTAGCAACTAATATCCAGAGAAGCACACACAAATTAAATACATGTCAAGAAAC
Source organism: Brotogeris chrysoptera (assembly GCA_030323915.1). Lineage (NCBI taxonomy): Eukaryota > Metazoa > Chordata > Aves > Psittaciformes > Psittacidae > Brotogeris > Brotogeris chrysoptera. Next base: position 12,238 of record JARCZZ010022103.1, read on the forward strand.
CTACTAATACAAACAAATTACTATTATAACTTCCGTCAGGGGCATAAATTGGGCCAACATACAGTCTGAACTAAAAACAAGCACTCAAATCATAAATGTTATATAATGGAAATATAATGTATGATAGGATAATATATAAACAGCACAGGGAAGTATTTTTGTTAGGCTATAATAGGTACTGAGAATTCAGATGCAACATTTACTGAGGGAATGTTTGAAAATGTGTAATTCATGGGGAAAACACTGTTGAACTCCTTTATATTTATGATAGTAACTGAAATATAAATGCAGCATAACCCACATGGCGTCTGGCATAGCATAATGCATTTACTGTATGCTGTGGAAGAGCCTGTAATATTTTGTCGGCTTGTTTGGCTATAAATCCAGTGACAGCATTTATTTTGAAGAAAAATCCTCTTCAGGGGAAGTTACAGACTGTATAGATTTTACCCATCATGTGCCTGACATTCAAAATGAACTGCAGCTGTTGACAGAAAACATTAGCCTTGTAAATCCTATTTGTTAAAGAATATGGGGGTAGGATGTATAATGCGAGTTTATTGCCTAATGTTTTGCTTTCTTGTAATGTCACAGGATCTGAACTGATTAGCCTGTAGGCTGATCTTTCTTGGGAAAAAACAAACTGAGCTGTTCAATGGGCTGGAGAAAGAAGGTTTTAGGCATGAAGGAAAACAAATTCTTTTGTCATTGACTACTAAAACTGACTGGTTTCTTAATATTCTGGAAAAGAGACTATGGAAATCACCTTCTTACTTGGATGATTAATACATTGATAGTAACAGATACAGATCATGTTTGTTCTTCTAAAAACCACGTTGAAAAGTGGAGGTCTATTAAGCCCTCTGAAACGTCAGCCCCTTCTATACCTCTCTTTTTGGGGAAAGAAAGAGAGGAAGTTTGGCACTGGATACATAACTGTTGTGATAAGAAGGAAAACGCAGTGGAAAAGAATAGTGTGGGGGGAGTAGATTTCTTTCTTAAAAAAAAAAAAAAAAAGAAGGTAGAAACCAGATCTTTGAGTACTTGGAGATACAGCTTCAATAAACCTAAACTTCAGTTCATACTAAGTATATAAAGTGTCATCCTCAGTGTTGCAGGGGTATTGACAGGAAGAGGATTCTCGTAATGTGACAGAGAAAAGCATTCAGTGCATCAGATTAAGAGTTCATTACAAATCAGCATAGTTTGCGGGCCTTTTTAAAAAATATATTTTCCCTAGGAGAACTGCATTTTTTGAGTGTTATTTTGGATTATGCTGTATTTCTTAAGATATTTTTAAGTAATTCAATGTAATTTCAGTAAAAAGTATGGCATAGCATTTTATTCTTCTTCTATTTATATACAAAAGTGGTTTACCGCATGGATTTAACAGAAAAGTTAGTATAGATGTAAACAGAGACTCCTTCAATTATTCCACAAGGGAAGATTTCAAAATCATGCATATAGCACAACAGCATTGTAAATCAGATTGAAAAGAACATATCTTCTATTCCATATCTTCTTACATCTATTTACTTCTGTTTCTGTCATAGCATAGTAGATCCAGAAAGGAGTTTTTGTCAAACATCCACCAATCAAGAAATGTACTTTACAAAATCTCAACCTGTGTGAATAGTCTGTTAATAATGAATTGCAGGTATTTTCAGGGAAAAAAGCATCAGAAGACAGCCACAAGTATCTTTTTCTTTCTCCCTTGGGAAGGGAAAATCTTGGGATCACTTACCCTAAGAAGGAAGTCTAAAAAAATGCAGGGACGGTGAGAATGAAGATCCTAGGACCACTGTAGGAGGGGATCTGGTTCAACACCATCTGGAGAGCCTGAACATGCACAAGCCCACGGGACCTGACGAAATCCATCCGTGGGTCCTGAAGGAGCTGGCAAATGGAGTTGCTAAGCCACTGTCCATCATATTGCAAAAATCATGGAAGTCAGGTAAAGTTCCTGACAACTAGAAAAAGGGAAATATAAACCCCATTTTCAAGAAGGGGAAAATGGATGAGCTGGGGAACTACAGACCAGTCAGTCTCACCTCTGTGCCTGGCAAAA
>JARCZZ010022108.1:0-14998 GCA_030323915.1 Brotogeris chrysoptera
TTAGTGTGAGGTGTCCCTGCCCATGGCAGGGGGGTTGGAACTGAATGATCTTAAGGTCCTTTCCAACCCTAACTATTTTATGATTCTATGATTCTGTTTTCCCATTTTCTGTGCAACACGTACTGAGGTAATTTGTACCTGTTTGTAAGCATCTTTTTAAGGGTGAATTTTAAAGTCCCTTACAGATATTTGTAAGGGACTTTCACTGTAGGCTTAGGTTTGATCTATGGATATCACTGAGAGTTTTGTTCAGGTAAAGTCAATTTAAATGCATGAGGAGGAAAACAATAACGTATGCTGGATTTGGTTCTGCATTAGTGGACAGGCACTTTTGCTGACTTCATCTTGAGCAGAATGAGATCTGATTAGGGCAAGGGAGATGCTAAATGACCTGATCCAGCAAATACTTCAGTATGCTTTCATCTTTAAATGTGTAAATAGTCTCACTGAAATCTACTCATGTGTGTAATGCTAAGTATTCACTTAAATGCTTTGATGGATCAGCAGCAAAATGATTATTTATGAAATGCTGTCAGACACATCAGACACCAAGAAAATACTTTTTCTAAGAAAATCCTTTGGCTCAGAATATCCTACGTGACTGCTCAGAATTGCAGCAAATGTCATCTTTCAGGTAGAGAGGGGATGTTCTATTAAAAGTTTGTTTGTAGACTCAAGATTAGAGCTGGGGTTTTTTTTTGTTGTTTTCCTGAAAAATATCATCACCAGGTGATCTTTAAGAGCATAATTCTACAGCCATCGAGAGCTCATATGGTATCATAGTCCTGTGGGAGCTTGTCAGGAGCACTATCAATCATTTTTTGCCATTAATCTCTAGTAGAGTAAGGTCAATGGCACATAGGTCAACCATTTTGCTTCCCTTCATTTGAGGCAAGTTGCAGGCATAATCCATTAGCCAGTTGCTTACAGTGTTGTGTTTTGTGCAACTATGACGTTATTAACCACTTTATGATACAGCTGTGGAAGACCTTCCTTATTAATGTCCCATAAATGTTGAAATAATGAAGTCCTTCCAGCCGCAGTAGTGTGCATTTGAAAACGAAGAATTGTTATTTATTTAAACAACAGCCAATACTCAAAAACGATCGAGAGCACCACCAGCACTCTGCTCTGTGCCTGGTGCAGAGGCAGTGTGATTAGCCAAAGGTGCTTCCAGCCTTGGTGCCAGAGCTTGTCTGTGTGTATATATGAACTTGTTACTGTGCTCACCTAATTATAGCAGGGAAGCAAGGATTCAGTGGCAACGAAGAACGTGTCATCTGGGAAAAAGAAACAAGTAAGTAAGTGAGAGAGATCTTATTTGTACCTCTTCTGGATGCTGTGGCTGAGGAGCCATGATTTGAGCTGGTGATGGGTTATTAAGCTCCAGGGAGCTGGTAGAGCAGACACCCCAGAGACCTCCTACCAGTCAGTACCTACAGGCAGGAACAAGGCAGAAGTCTGCAGGAAGCCAGGCATTGTTATTTCCACCCACAGCTCTTCCTTATTATTTGATTCTGTTATTCTTAGCTTGCCTAATGCTACACAGAAGTAGCACTTTTCTTAATGTTTTAAATATTTCGGCCAATTGTATCAATCCTGGTCTGCTAACTTTGCCTTTTCTTGTCAGATGGATGTGTGAGTTCATGTGGGAGGGTCAAGAGGCTTTAAAACCTGCCATTTTTGCAGATGCATGCAAAAAACATGTTTTCACTTTCATCTATTTTAATTCTGAATGGTAAGAATGTCTTGCACTTCTTGCTGCTCACTGTGTTGCATCCTTCTGATTTAGGACCATAGGTTACTTAACATTCCCCTGGACCTCTCCTTGATGTCCAATGCTCTTGCTGCTTTTACCCCAGAAGGCCCAAAGTTTATGTGTTTCTGGAAGAGGAACTGCCTATCTTCTTGCCACTGCCTTCAGGGAGTTTTGATCAAGCTTATGACACAGATTAGTGAGAGGATCCTGCCCTGTTCATGCCACACTGTATGCCTTGTCCCAGCGATGGGGGATTGATTAAGCATCATTACCTCTCAAGAAGAAAGCACTTGGGAGAAGATGAGTTTGATTGATACCTGGCATGTATCACGATCCACCAGCCAGTGTCTTCCCAGGAGTAGCAGTAGACCAGTAGTATCCTTGCACAGAAGCAGCAGACCCACACAGTGGCTTTCAGATGCCTTTGTTCACATTTTGAAACAAATCTCACTTTTTTTAGGACTAAGGAGGTTTCTTAGGTAATATTTCTGGAACAGTTATGATCACCTGAAATGTTATTCTTCTCTTTGCCCAAATTCATCCATGTCACCTCCAAAGAATCACTAACAGATTTTTTCCTCCTACAAATTGTAGATAGGTTTTCAGAACAGCCTGTTCACTCACGTTAATGAAATGACTGAAGTGCTCGGTCCATTTGATCCAAGGCAATCCCTGTAGTTCCGAGAACTTTAAGAAACTTCATCCCTAATGAAACACACATTTGTTCCATGAATCGTATCTTACACGATTGCATTTTCACAGACTTTGAAGATCCTCAGGAGCTGGTGAGGTAAGCAGTACATATGGTTGTGACTCCTAAGTTCCTATATGAAATGCAGTCCAAGGCAACAATGCTGACAGATTAATTTTCCCAGTGTACAGACAGAAGCCTGGGGTAAGGCCACTTCCATTACCAGAGAGGGATGACCACCTAAGGTGAGACACCAGAGGCTGGTGGAGATTCATTGGCTCCACTGAAGTCCGTGGGCACTTTGCTGCAGCCTCCAGGAGGCCAGGGTTCCATCCAAGCTTAAACACACAGTTGATGTTAAGTTGCTGCTGCTTGCTTGAATACTCTGAGGATCAGAAGGAAGCATCAGAACATTTCCCTTTATCTGAGGTTTCTAATGTTACTGATCTTTGCCCCATCCTAGTAGGTTCCTCAATACGTCCCAGAGGTAATTTTTAAGTTCTTATTTCCATCACTGCTATTTAAAAACCCTTCAACATATCTAAATAATATCACAAAGATGTGCCATGGCTCAGCTGAGAGTGTGATCGAGGGGATTAGGATGTGTTGATTGTAGCATGATCTGAGTGGAAACTACCCACTGGAAACTTCAGTAAAACAATGTCTGTATCATGTTCTTACAGTACAGGTCACAAAAACTCTGATGCAATGTCCTAGAGGTGTAAGACTTTGCACAGTTTACTTTATAAACATATTTTCACTGTTAATTAGACACTGAGGAGTCCATTTTTCCATTAGACAAATATATTGTATGACTGAAGAAGTAGTTTAATGTGACCTAGATCTAAAATGTGAGGCAGTGGGGCACACTTGCTCCTCCACTAACATACTTTGCTTTTCCTGAAGCTCTGAACAGCAGTGAACACAGATTGGGGCACTGGAAGCCAAACCTGGTTCAGGACAGAGCTGATCACTGCTCCAGGCAGCTGGAACATTTCTAAGGAGGAGCAGCAATGGAGGATAGCTATACAGATCGACTACACAGAGCTTGCTGATTACACAACATAAGTCAGCAAGAAACTGTTAATCTCCCAAATACTATGGCAATGTATTTAAGCTGCATATAAGGAGAACTGCTTTTTTCAATTTTTGCCCTTCAGTCCCCTTATCCATCCTTCTTGCTAAAAAACATTTGTCCAATTTGTGATCCAGACATCAATAAGCAAGTGGCCACATGTGCACTTTAGTCTAAGTACACTGCATTGAGATAATCTGCATCACTCTTGTTCCAGTTTTAAAGCATTCCTCTTGAATCTTGAGTTCCCTCTATAGTCTCCCCACCTACAGTCTTTTCTGAGCTGCTTGCCTCCATTTGCTTAGCGCTGAGCTCTTCCTGCCAAGCACTGCATGGGTGGCATGAAAAGCACCTTTGTCCTTTACCAAGCAAGGCAAGATAGTTTCTGTCTCTTCTGTTCTTCTCCATAGATGGCTTCTTTGCTGACTAATACAACCCCGCAGCAGGTGCAAGGCGCTGAAAATGCCAAGCAGCTGCATCTGCATTCCATATTGCAAACCATACAATGGCTTGGAAGAACAGGCAAGGTGGATTGGACATGTTCTTGGACTTGCCCCTGCTCAGAGGAATCCAAGCCTGGCTAGTGTGTATGGCTATTGTGCACTTTCTGAGGAACTGCCCTGACTCTCTGGAATAAGGAAAAAGCATACTGGTGTGATTAATTAAAAGGAAAACTAGAATAGTACATTCCCAAGGGAGAAAGTAGAGGTGAAAAGTGTTCAGCAAAGGAAACCTCACTTAGATGAACTGCAAAAGAAAGCCATAAATAGGATGGTTGTAATACATAGGTATGACGAGATGTCTCCACTTACCCTGCCCCCTGCCTTTCTATGGGTTTGGGTTTTTTTTGCAGTTACTTAAGCACAATACTGGGAAAAAAGCCAGCTCATCTGTAAGAGAGCTATTCACACGCAGCACTGACACATCTGGGCAACAGCTGTCAGCTGTTTCTCACCCACACCGCCTACTCTGAAATGACATCCCACTGAAGGGACATGACAGCAGAGCCCACTAATCCAGCTTGTTCCTGGGGGAAGTTAAAATTATGGTGGTTGTTGATTAGACCCCCTTGAGCTGATGAGTTTGTGGTGGGGTATCTGTTCACCAGAAGCAGCACTGACAGTCATCTGCCTCCACTGACCAGGGCTGGGTGGTCAGCGTTGTAGCAGATACCTCGAGTCTCACCTGAGGTAACAGCCTCCTTGAAGTTCCTATTGGTTTCAGGCCTTAAGTTTTTGAATTTTCTGTAGCATAAGGAATACCAGAATGCAGCAAGGGTAATGTGCTTCTCATGGATTGAGGTTCCACACCTTCAAGATTATAACTGAATTCTACTGCTGCTGCACAGTAAGTTGTGCGATCTACAATGCAGTTATCCAGAGTGAGCACTGCACAGAAAGAATGAAGAGGTTCAAGGACTGCAAAGATCACTGAGTTTAGGTGCAGATATATATAGATTGCCATAAAAAGATGTAATAGATTTTGTCCTGCTAATAGTAATACACTATTGATGTGAAATTACTGTATGAGTAGTATGGCGGATCTGAAGAGTCTCCAATGAATAAAAATAAAGTGGGTCAAAAAAATCAGTCTTCTAGTGCATGAATCTAAAGTGACTAGGACAGGTGTAGCACAATATCTTACCCTTAACAGAGGTGAGAATAATTGAAAGAAAACTCTGAGAGGCTGGATGGGTTTATGTTCACCACGTGTTCTGCACTACAGAAGTAACCTGCTGGTGAAATAGGTTTCCAGTGATTTGCCTCCTACTGCTCTTCAATTAATATTGAAAGGTTTTGATTAAGAGTACAAAGAATTGTTAGCGATATCATTATAGGGCAATGAATTTTGGCATAAGGAGGCAACAGAGACTTTGAGCCTTTCTGCATCCTGAGCAGTATTCCCATAATACTGTTCTCATGCGGAGCGATAGGTTGTGTTTATTTCTTGGGCTTTATCTTTGCTGCTTCAGTTCCAGCCTTAATAACATGCAGAGGTGCACATGCACATGCATACAGACACACAGACACACACCAGCACAGGCTGGAGTTCTTTCAGCCCTGTGAATGACAAGAACACAGAAAATGAAGGAGGTTTATGCATAGCTGATTTAGCTATCTGCTGACATTACAGGAGATACAGACAAAGCACTTTGTTTCCAGGTTTCTGTTTATCAGTAGATCTCCTGCTATCTGTACATAATGTATTTCAGTCTGGGTCCTCTGTAGCACTTTCCATTGCTGGGGTCTAGCTGTCCCATTTAGCAATGCCCTAACTCCAGTGTCCAGCAGGACATTGCTGGTTCATGCAGTGCCCTACTGGCAGCATCCTTTGCCCTGGAAAGGCAGCTTGGGTGCAGGAGCCAGGTGGGAGCCCTGCCACATTTCAGACAGGTTCCTGCTCTGAACAGTGAGATAACTGTCATGCCAGGCAAAATAGAGCACATCTGCCTTGTGGTGCACAGAGTAGCTGACATAGCAGGAACAGTATGATTAGCAGGGCTGTGCAATCAGTACTGGCTCTGATACACGGTTGAGAAATGTCTTACAAGGCTTTAAAATCTGAAATCTCAAAAAAGGCCTTAACTGTCAAAAGCAACTTACTCAAATTCAAGTCTTCAGTGCTAGGTTTGAATTTGAATGGCTGCAGTCTTGCCCCAACGTAAGGAAAGCTGCTAATGGTTACAACCTCTCTGTTACCCATTAGTGGTGTGATCAGAGAACAGAAATGCTATGAACCTGAGTGTTGGTCTGTGCTTTGCTCAACCAATAACCAATATGTATTGACTTAAAAATTTTAATTTTATCTGTATTGTCTAAAGCCTCTTTTTAGGCTTTGGATTATTGTTCATCATGTGGTGTTCTGGGTACATTCATGAACTGTTGTTCTAAGTTCATTTGGGAGTCTTTGTGCTTGTAAATGTCCAGAAACTGGCAGGTTTACTAATAAAAAAAAAGAGAACATTTTTGTTGTCGTTACTGTAGCTCCCAATTAAACAAGAAAATTCTTCAGTACTTGCATGTATTTGTATTTCGGTTTTTTTAATATTCTCCCCTGAGGAATCCATCCTTTTGCTATCAAGCCCTATTTTGAAAGCAGAGACTAGAAATGCTCTCTCTGTCCAGTCAGGTTTTGCGGTCCTGCCCTATCCTTCTGGCAGACTTTGTTAGCCTGTGTGTCCTCCCTGCCCAGAAAGCCTCTTCATTGCCAGATTCATCCTTTAGTCACTCATCCCAGTGACCAGCCAGTCCCTAGTCCCTCTCCTCTGTAGATGCAGCAAGCTGCTGCCTTTTTACTGACCAAAGGGAGACCAGGTGGTATTGTTTCTTGTTCCTTTGCATCTGGAAGCCAAGCACCAGATTTCATTCCTGTTGCCTGGTCTTCCTTCTTTCCCCTGAACAGGAAATGATGTTGGCTGTAGTTGGCTGGAAGGCTGTGATTCGCAAGCCATGCCTTGGTAGCTCTATTAGTTCCTGCAGAACCACACTTATTTTACATTTACTTTGATGAATTTTGTTTCACGTTTTTTATTCCATCCAGAAACAGTTGTAAATAAGCTGATGTGGTGTCATGTTCTAACCTAGAGAAGAAGCACTAATTTTCTGGCCTTGTTTGCACCGCAACTGTCACCAAATCAGGTATATAACAAAGCTGGTCCAACATCTCAACACACACTTAACATTTCTTTCAATCTCATACATTCTGTAATCCCTTGAAGCACACACTCTGCAGTGTCCACCAGTTTTGCTGAAAGCAGAGGCTTTGGGATATGTACAAATGTGAAGCCAGCTGCATGGATTCAGAAGAGCTGTCTTGCTGCATGATGAATTGCAAATCTGCAGCAGAACGCTAGGCAAAACCTCCATGTTATTGAAAACACTGCTTAAAAGGAAAATGGAATTCCTTTGCATGAGCATCTGTCAGTTGTCTGATTTCCTTGTTTACTATTTTTTGGGAAGCCAAGAGTTTCAACCAGTTCTTTAGAACTTCCTTCCCCTTTATTGGTGCTGCTCACAGCAGTTCATGAGGGGCATCTGTTTTTCTGCTCTATTAGACAAAATTCTATTTGGTGTTAACAAAGCAAAGTAAAACAGAAGCAAACAAATGAGTACTCTATCTCAAATTAATTATTACAATTCAGGTCCTGCCTCACACTAATCTTTGAGTATCTTAAATCTGTGCTGTGTGCTGAACATGGCCTGAACTGAGTTGGTCTTCAAATGGTAGCAAAAAAATACCCCTAAACCCACAAAAAACCACCCCAAACTAAAATGTTTTCAGCCTGTTCAGCCTGGGAGAAATGAGTTTAGTAGAAATGCAAGAAGCAGATGTCCCAAAGACCACAATAAAGCCAAGAAGGTGATTTTTCCCCTCGATGTCCACTGTAGGAAAAGGGAAAGGCAAGTGGCTGTACAATTTTTGGCAGCCAAAGAGCCCAGTGCTAAACTAGCAGGCTGCTCTCCCTCTTTTTCTTTTACTGGTGATTAGTCCTTCTTTTCCCTTTCTTGACCTTCCTACAGCACTGCAACAGGTCTGTAACCCCTCAGTGGCCCCAATGCCTTTGGACATTATGCTTTCCACAAGACAAGAGGGGTCTTCAAGCAGCTCAGCTGCTAGACTTGTATTCTTTACTGTGCTTACTCACTCTCACAGGCACAGAGGTGTGACCATCCTGCTGCGTACTCAGTGGAGCTCGTAAAGTTCCCTGGCCCTAAACCTCAGTTGTCATAAAAATGGAGTTGAGTGCAATAAGAAAAATGGTCTGAACTAGCTGGTTTATGTGTAAATAAATCATTCTGTTAGACCTGGAAAGACAAACACATCTAGTGTTAGATCAATATGCCACAAGATAAACAGCAAGGAAATTTTAATTGCCTGGGTATACTCTCCAGTGTAACTGATGTGCAAAGAGACAACAAAGGCCAGGAAGGGAAGTCTGAGAGTGAGCTTTCTGTGTGTCTTTGAGCCTCCACAACATTTTGAGCTCTGACATTTATTGAGGTCCAGACCATGTGTACATTTTAGTAGAATCTAGCTAGACCTGAAGAATCACAGACTTGATTTAAAGGAGGATGTAATGGTGCTGCAGAGAAGGCTGACATCTCATCCATGATATTCTTGGGAAAAAAAAGATGTAAGAGCTCAGAAAAACAATAACCACTTGTTTTTTACCACTGCAAGTGCAAATATTTAAAGTTCTATTGAAAAATCCCAGTGTTATCTCCAAGGTATTGAGAAGATCATAATATTTGCACAGGTAGGTTCAAGGATGTGCATGTGTCCTCCCCAAAATCAGAGTCACTCTTGCATTTAAGGCCATGGCCTTACATATCTAATTTTACATATCTGGTTTGAACTTAGGTGTTTTGCACACTTCAGTGACAGACTGACCAGACAATCTGTTGCAGTGCTAACTGCTTACGCAACACTGAGCTCCCTGACCTCCTCCCCTCTTGACAAAACCAGCTTCTTTACTTTCTTTACAGTTACAAAATGTCCTGGCAATGCTACTGGTATCTGCTTCTTGCATCTAAGCACGTGAAGAAAGAAAAAAGGCAATAATTTGGCCTCTGAGACCACTTTCATTGCTCATTTGCACAATCCATTGCTAATGGCTCATTGTGTATGATTTCCATCACTAAATCTATTTCACATGATGGTGGCTAATGAGTCTAGTAAGGCTCTTACCCTCACTACAAGAATGAGGAAACATAGTCATTATAAATTAACTCAAAAATATAAAGTAATTTAGACAGGCTGTAAGCCAACAGGTAGGTAGACAGGTATCTTGCAGGTGTAGACAGGTAAACAGAAAGACATGTAGATAAACCACCAGATATACAGGCAAGTAAGATATTTGCCTCTAGGATCTTTCCACACTTTTCTGTAAAGCACTCTGAGATCTGGATAGAGAAATGCTAGTATAGAGATCATCATATTTCAGCAGATGCTGACATGCTACAGCAGAGGTTTCTCCATCTATCCACATTTCTAACCACTGAGCTAATGCAATGTGTATTTGGGCATCTGGCTCAGCACATAATATATTGGAAATAATGGCCTCTTTTTCCTAGGATTTTCCAAACTACACTGTTCTAGACAGACTACTTCTTGTGAACAAACAAGAGTTCTTTAACTTCTTTAGAATTTAAATGAAATGTGTCCTAAAATCAGTTTACTTTCAGTCTCACAAAGTTATTGGGGCAGAGCTAATGGAAGGATTTATTGGACTCTGATTTTTGTAATTTTTAAAAGGACATAGAGGCAGGTTAGAAGTAGGGTTTGACTCAGTTAAACCCATTCTGTTAAAGTAAGTCCTTCTGTCTGACGGTATAGTCAACATCTATAAAGATGATTTTGCGTGAATGCTGTTGAAAGATACATTATGAATACCCGAAATAAAACTCTAGTGCAAAAGAATGATTATTTTAGGGTGAATGTGTAGGAAGACTTTTAATTCCTGCATAAATTGACGGCCTGTGTAGGCTGGTGACAACAGGGAATAAGTGAGCATCACTGAGCTGTGCTTGTGGTGACTGCTGGAGCTTCCCATCCAGAACTTGGTTGTGTCTCCTCTGCCACTGGTAGCACCCAGCTCTGCTGTGTGAGGGAGCTGCCCATGCCCACCACAGTGCCCTGCTGTTCCAGAGTCATTCGTTCTGAGGTTGGCATATTAATACCTCATGTGTTATGCCTTAATCTTCTTTTTAACTTAGCTTTATGCCGAGGTCTTATGCCCAGAATTTGCATGTGTTTTAAAGTGTCTATTCTCTTCACTACCACTTTATATTTTTGATTATGGTGTCTTTTACATGCCCAATGTCTTCTATTTCAGCTGCTGATGCAGCTGGATAGTGCTACACCCTGATCCCCATTCAGCCCATCCCACAGTCATAATGTGTGGGAGCTGTTCACCAGTCACTGTGCAGCTGTGGTGAAGAAATAAGGGGGAGGGCATGGACAGTGTGTCACTAATGTGCAGGGTTACCTTTTGGAGAGCTCTCTGAGAATCAGTGACCTGCAACCTTGACTATACCTTATGGGGATTGGGTACAAGGCACAAAGGAATGGAAGGAGTCCCAAGAATAAATGGAGGAGGGTAAATTAGCTGCCTTGCTGCTTCTAGTCTGTGGATATTGGGCTGCAATGTTGCCTGGAGCCCATACATTGTGCTCTGTGTGTGTATGAAAGAGTCTTCTGTCTCTGTAGCGAGCCAGCTAGCTAGCAACCTGCTTAGAGTACCCTGTGATATGGTAATTCTGACTCCATAATCTCCATTTGTTCTCTGTTTCTGGCACTTGAAACAATTCTGTGAAAAAGGGCTGAATGGATAGGTCATTTCTTATTTTATTTTAGCCTCCTGATTCTTTTGCACTTTTAATGCTTATAAATTCAAATGGTCAATACTCAGCCTATACTACATTCTAAAATGGCTTTCTGAACATCCTGTGCCCAGCTGAAGTAAATAACCTTCAAGCATCTTTCTTTATGTTTCTTCCCAAAGAAACAATTTTCATTTATTCTTTTTCAGTTTGAAAATTAGCCTTATTTCTATAGCCAAATGTTGTAATTGGGTCCGAGCTGCCAGGGTGCTGCAGAATATTTTTCCCATTCTTTGTTATAGACATGAACATTTACACTGTTTGAGGTTTGCTTTCTGTCTTACTTGAATGGCAGAATAGAGGCCCGTCTTCAGCAGGGACTGAGGTTTATAGCTGAAGGGGGCTGTTCTGACTTCTTCACACATTCTTACAGCTTTCCATCTCCTGTTAGCAGGTGAGGAAGATCCTTGCTTGTTTTTTATTCGTCAGTGAGCACTTCCGCAGTCATGGCTCTTCTTTCTCTTAGTTTGTTCCCTGCATACCTCTGCAGGAAGAGTGCTGAACTTGTATTAAACACCAGTCATTGAGGAAATCCAGCCTAACTAAATTGATCTTTTCTTTCTTGCCTCCACTCCAAGCCTGAGGCCAGTCCATCAGGCCCTTCCTGAGGAAAATTCCAAGGGATACCTTCTTAAGTTTGTGGGTGGTTTCTCCTGACCGGCTGGAGGATTCTTCCCTGAGTTGTTCCTACCACATTACCTTCAGAGGCACATTGCCTCTGCAGTGGTCTCTGTCATCTGGAGCTGTAAAACTGACCTGAAAGTTTTCACTAGGGCAGCTATCCCTATGGCATCATCTGGGCCAAGTCACAGTGCTTGAAATAAGCTATGGACGTTCTTTATATATAATGAGATCTCAGATGTGGGAAGGAGTGTTCAGGGTGTTGAAGGGGATCTCTGTGCTCTCTTGCTGCACTTCTGTCCTACTGTAAGCATTACTTATGATTCATTGCTTGTTCTGATACTTATTACTTATGATTCACTACTTTAATTTTTGCCGTTTTAGCTATTTTTTACTGTGATCTGAGCTGAGTGCTAGGGACAGGCAACTGACAGTAGGTAGAGCTTGCTGGAAACAAACCTAGGACATAAGCATCTGAGATTCAGAGAGATAACCTTCACAGTTACAGGCTTGCTGAAAGCAGCTCCTTTCTCAACTTTTATACCAGGCAATGAACTGCTTCCAAACTTCCCTACAGCTCTTGCTTGAAGTAATGCTTGAATCTGCAAAACTGACAGGTTTCAGCAATTGGGAAGACTGAAGGAAAATATCCACATGCTGGCAGTCTGTCAGATTCACCCTGAATAAACTGGCAGCATTGAGTTTCACCTTCTTGGAAACTGTGGCTGTGATTCCTCCTTAGCCTTCAGCTTCTTCACAGGGCTTTTTCTGGTTTCACTCTCTAGTTTCCTTCCTTTCCACCTGAACACCTATTCCATATCTGAGGACCACTAGACTGGCAACACTTTTTTTCATCTGTAATTCTTCCCAAAGCATAATTAAGCACATTCACCACTGGTCAGTTTAAATCTAGATGCACGTATCAAGCGCTTGTTGCCCAGCATCCTTGGGAGTCCCTTTGGTAATTACCCATCAACCTTAAGAATTCATGTTGTCAGTGGTGGGAGCCAGTGCTCTAATGCTGTTTCTCTTTGGTAGCCTCGTGACCTACAGAAGGATGGTATTCAGAAATTGGAAACTGAGTTGGGGTTCTACACTATTCCCATTCCTTTCTTGTCTCTGAACCATTCCTGTTGCTCCCACTGAATTTGCAACAAATACTTCATACTTTTCTCAGCTGAGGTTTGATTTGCTAATTTTCTTATCAGGTGTATCTCTTAGCACCTCTCACATGCCAGCACTATGAAATGAAGTGCTAATTAACCTACAAAACCTCCATGTAAAGTTGATGAGCTTTCTGATCCTACATCTGTCCATGGTGAAGCTCTTGGTTTTCTCCAAGCTCACAAAAAAGTCAATGTCAGAATCAAGGTTAAAACTCAGAAAGCTTCAGCTCCTGTTCCCGGGGTCTGACCTTGCTCCTCTGGCAGAAAACCTCCCCATTCAGTTTACAGCTAGGACATTGATGATCCACACCAAAAATACCAGGAAACTTTAACCCTTTTGTGTTCCCGCTGCATCAAGGAAAAGGCTGCAGGGGTGCAGCAATGCTGGGTACAGACTGTTGCTGCCTGAGAAGAAGGGAGTTTTTGCCAGATGTCAGAGGAAGTTTTTCAGCTTAGTATGAAACGCTCTTGTTTACTTTTACATGCTATGGACTGGACATCTCTTATTTGCACAAAGTCAGTATAATTGCTCTTCTTCTAAACAAAGAGTTTAATACATTGAGGGGAATTTACTTAACTTGGGCCATGGCAGATTTATAGTTTTTAAATGGACTGCCAGAAGGTTGTTGGCACTTACGGAATCCTGCTTTGTTATTTCTAATCACATATTTATGGTTCCCACAGCATACTGTTTTTGTCTTGCCATTCATTAATTGAAGGTCTATTAAGCTGTCACTACTTAGCTTCAAAGTACTGTACTGTAATTCTATCCATTGCTCTGATTGTGCTTTCATTCTTCTGGGGCTGTTTTGATGGTGATCAGTATCAGCACTGTGGAGAATACATAAGGAGCATGTTCTGCCCTATAAAGCAGGTACAGAAGAAATGAAGCTTGTGAATGAGCTATTGTCTGATGAACGCAATCCCTACAAGAAGGATTAATTATAGCCAAGCCCAGGTGTTGGCTTTTTGAGTGTACTGCTGATGAACAGGATCCCACGTGTTAGTTACTTACTATTCCTGTTGGCAGCTTTAGCAGAGAAACCAGGGTTAAAGCCAGCTTCCCTGGAAACAAAAACCAAAATGCCACTTGGAAATCGTTGTGTGTTTCTTGTCTAGGCCAGAATTTTGCAGCTTGTTCATGTCCTTTATTCTTTTCTCCTAATGGGCACTCACATTCTTCACTCAATTTCAGAAAAGTAGCTTTCTGGTTGTTCCTGTGAAGATAACGGTAAACCAGAGTCCCATGCTGGGCTGCTTGCTGCATGGGAAAACACCTATTTGAGAATGGAGCAAAAAGTTTTGCTTAATAAAAGGGTATATATGTGTAATGATGAAAGAGAAAGATCCAAGTCTAGAAGTGCTTCCAGCAGCAGCTCTCCATGTGAGTTGCTGGTGTTGGCGGCACGATCTCATGACTGGGAAGTCCAGGCAAAGTCAGCAGGTAGTGTATGGGAGTGACCACGCAGCTCCTCAGTTGCTCATGGGTCTCCTTTGACCCTGAGAGGCAGGAGTTGCTAGTAAGGAGTGTGGTGGAGCAGTTGGTTGCTTGCCTTTTGGCACCTGGCCCTGGCCCTGAGCCTGCAGTTCCCAGGCTGGTGAGCTGCACACTGGATGTGTAGAGGGCCCTTGAGAGAAGTGAGCAGACCCTCTGGCTGCTGACAGCTGGCCTCGCATGCAGAATCTTACAGGATTTATCACACAGCACCGCCAGCACACGTCCAAACCCACTCTTCTACTTTCACCAGATCTTTTTAGGTCATCATTAGGTCACTGCCATTGACAGTGTTGAATGCTTTGCACAACTGCAGGTAGACCAATTTGGTTCATGCCTGACCAATTTGGTGGCCTTCTATGATAGGGCTACAGAACTGATGGGCAGGATCAAAGCAGTTGGCACTGTCTACCTGCACTTGTGCAAAGCATTCAACACTGTCCCGCACGATGTCTCTCTAAACTGGAGAGACATCAATTTGATGGACGGACTCGGTTGATAAAGAACTGCCTGGGTGGCTGCATGCAGAGAGTTCTGGTCAATGGCTCAGTGTCCAGCTGGAGATGGGTAATGTGTGGTGTTCCTCATGGGTCAATGTTGGGACCAATCCTGTTCAAATCTTTGTCAGTGACATGGACAGTGGGATTGAGTGCGCCCTCAGCAAGTTTGCTGATGACACCAAGCTGTGTGGTTCTGTTGATATGCTGGAGGGAAGGAATGCCATCCAGAGGGACCTTGACACCCTTGTGAGGTGGGCTGATGCCAACCTGATGAAGTTTAACCATGACAAGTACAAGGTCCTACACCTG
>JARCZZ010022111.1:0-33832 GCA_030323915.1 Brotogeris chrysoptera
GGAGAACTGGCTACCCTGGATTTGGAGAAGGCTGAGGTTCTTAATGACTTCTTTGCCTCAGTCTTCACAGGAAAATGCTCTGACCACACCACCCAAGTCTTGGAAGGCAGATGCAGGGACTGTGAGAATGAAGACACAGGGCCTACTGTAGGAGAGGATCAGGTCTGAGACCATCTTAAGAACCTGAACATGCACAAGTACATGGGACCTGATGAAATCCATTCGTGGGTCCTGCAGGAGCTGGCAAATAAAGTTGCTAAGCCACTGCCCATCATATGTGAAAAATCATGGCAGTCAGGTGAAGTTCCTGACGACTGGAAAAAGTGAAATATAACCCCCATTTTCAAGAAGGGCAAAATGGATGACCTGGGGAATTACAGACCAGTCAGCCTCACCTCTCTGCTGAGAAAGTTAGGGCTGTTGAGCCTGGAGAAGAGAAGGCCGCGTGGAGACCACATAGCAGCCTTCCAGTATCTGAAGGGGCCTATAGGGGTGGTGGAGGGGGATTCTTCATTAAGGACTGTAGTGATAGGACAAAGGGTAACAGGTTCAAACTTAAAGAGGGGAAATTTAGATTGGATATAAGGAAGAAATTCTTTACTGTAAGGGTGGTGAGGCACTGGAATGGGTTGTCCAGGGAGGCTGTGTATGCTCCATTGCTGGCGGTGATCAAGGTCAGGTTGGACATAGCCTTGGGTGGCATGGTTTATTGTGAGGTGTCCTTGCCCATAGCAGGGGGTTGGAACCAGATGATCTTAAGGTCCTTTCCAACCCTAACTATTCTATGATTCTATGATTCTATATACATGTCATGTTTTAAGTCGTAAATCAAACTCCTCCCCTTCTTCCCCCCCCCCACTCTGATGAGGGGGAAATGGGGAGGAGAACCAAAAGAATGCAGCTCCCACGGGTTGAGATAAGAACAGTTTAGTAACTAAGTTACAACACAAATCACCACTGCTACCACCAATAATAATACAAGAGAAATACAAGGAAAGAGGACATAACGCTCACCACCCGACCGAGCCGAGAATGAGAGAGAGAGAGAGAGAGAGAGAAAGAGAGAGAGAGAGAGAGAGAGAGAGAGAGCCACTTCCGGGTTCCTGCCCCCAGTATCTCATATCCTGGGCATGACGTGTTGTGGCATGGAATAGCTCCTTGGTCAGTTTGGGTCAGGTGTCCTGTCTCTGCTTCCTACCGGCTTCCCCCCCATCCCCGGCTGAGCATGAGACTCAGAAAGTCCTTGGTCAGACCAAAAGACCACCAAGCAGCCACTGAAAACACTGCTGTTATCAGCGCTGCTACAGCTACCAAGGAGAAAAATGACTACTGCTGCTGAACCCAGGACATTACAGCAGAGAAGGAAAACATAGGAAGAGTTTGATCCCCCATCTGTTATTTTTTCCTCATCTCTTTTGTCTTGTGTTTTGATAAACTTCAGTATTCAGACAAAAGGGCTGTTAAATATCTGCTCCATATTAGTAATTTTGATTTGCTTTGTTCTTTCGCTTCTCAAAGTTCCCTTGTAATATTTCTTTTACCATATCTTTGAAGTATCTTTTTCTTCTGAGAATTATTGCAAACACTAATCCAACTTGGGTATTGAAAATGACCTAATATATCTGTTTGGAATGCTTCTAGCTGTAGAAAATCTCATTTTTCTATTCTCTATGCATTTCTTTCCAGAATGTTATCTGTCACAAAAAAAAAAGGCCTTCTTTTGAAGTTAGAACTGCATTTTTGCTTCGCTAGCTGATTTTGCAGATAATTTCATGATTTATTATGTTATTTCTCATATTCTCTATATAGTATAGGGTGGCTGGTAGGAAGATATGTAAACACATAGTTAACCTCTCTATGTCAGAGTTGTGTACTTGCGCACACACTTAGTCATCCTTAATGGAATTGTGACTTCAATTTTGTCATAAAAATCTAATATTTGCAGCATGAACTGATGAAGTTCCAAAGAAGCTACTAACAAAAAAATATAAATACAATGGAAAACTCTAAGAAGTGATATATGAATTAGTATGTCATTATTTATAAAAAAGTGTAGGAAGTTATTCTCTAAAATATTTTGTTTAGCATTTGAGGTAAAATGGAAAGGCATTTAATTAATTTGATTAAAAGAGGAAAAGCACTTTTTATTGATTCTGAACAATAAAATGGCATCCTAAATTATCTCATTTAAAAGTATGTGAAATTGGCTTTCCAATTAGTCATAGAGCAAATATCTAAATGGAAAAACAGCAGCATGAGTTAGGCAAGGAATAATGATATTTAGGAGTGCATTTGATATATGGTTACTGATGTTGCATTTTGGGATTTTTTTTCCCTTGAGTTTCAACACTGATTAAAAAAGGAGGCAGGATCCAGGTTTCATTATTGATTACATTGTCTCCGACTTTGCACACAGTTTTTTTTTCCCCAGTGTGTAATAGCAATAATTACCTCATTAAAAGAATTTTTTGAGAATTAGTGTAATTGAATGGCTAAGATTGATAAACCTTTTCAACTAAGATTTTGGTTGCCAACCAATCTCCAAAAAGGCTCTATTTTTTTTGTAAACATTTAGGCTTGTCTTTGACATTGGTCAAAAATTATCTTGACCGTATCTACTAACACCTTCATGTGAGCAGGAAGCTCACAAAAAAAAAAAAAAGTCTGAGGCTTATTTCAAACACATTTAATGACTGGCCCATGTTTCTTGATTATTCTAAAAAAATACTGTTTCCCAAGGAAATACGTATAAGTATACTGCAAGCAAATAATAACATTTTTCTTCTACTTCTTAAATAAACAGTTTTTTGTTGAGCTGGAACTGGAATCAACATTGGACTAATATTCTCAGTAGGATAAAGTTTACTGCATTTTCTGGAAAATAAGTGATCATTCATATGGAATCTAGCTCAAAGCTTCAGAGATGAAACAGAGAAGATGGATATATTTCCTTAATGATGCCATTGATAGTGCTGAGCAAAGGAAGGCTCCTAAGGATGAAGTTCTAGAATGTGTCCTGCTAGTACTCTGCCTGAAACCAATAGGCAATTACTCTATAAGGACATATAAGAATCCTGTATTATATTTACAGGTTATTATTAATTATTTCAGGGAAAATGTCTTCAACTTCAGTTTTAGGTTATTTATTTTTAACAGATAAATCTTTTTGCCTTTTTATACATAAGCCCTGTGATTTAAGAAAAAAATCTCAAAAAAATCCATGTGCATACACTCTATTATGAATAACAAAAAATTAAAAAATCTGCTTTTTATTAATGATTAAAATACTCTAACATTTTTCAACAAATATATTTCATTGGGAAACAAGAAAACACATAAACACTTATGCTAGTTAATTCCAGGGGCACATAACAAAGCAATATAATACCTTAGTTGTCTTCAGAGAAAGCTGGAGTATTTACCTTTCCCAAACAAATAAAGATGGGGTATAGCAAGTTCTTTCAAAACAAAAACTAAGCACCAATTCATATCACAGCTACAAGGCCTAAAGAGTCTATGTATTAGCTACAAGCAGTGAATAAAGTTGTCCAAAAAAAAATAAATTTCTTGCAAGGTACAAATTTTTCTCTGCTTTTCTCTGTTTGTTAGCCAGCCACATACATTGCTGGAATAGGAAATTCTGACTCCTGAAGAGTGCAATAGCTCCTACTCAGCACACATACCATGTTTTCCTTCCCATGGAAACCAGGTCAGTGTGGAAAAGATTGTCCTGTGCCCAGATCTCATTCTATCAAGACTCAGTAAGCTAGGAGAATAGCGTAGAGAAACCTAAACATATCCTTCCAGCACGAAAGTGGAACCGAACACAGGGAAAGGAACTGGAAATGAAAAGATGGTAAAAGACACATAAGAATACTATAGAAATTATTAAAAAAAAGAAAAAAAAAAAGAAAAAAGGGGGAATAAAAATTATTTAAAAGGGACAGGCTCAAAAAAGAAGGCTATCATTGTTTGAAATCTTTGAAATGACCTTCCTGAATTATGCAAGTCTTCTAGGTCTGTTTGACTTTTTAATCAATAGCTTGCTTTGAATTTCGGTACTGACTAAGTAGAGTTGTTTAGCAACATTAAAATCCCATACGCAAAGTCCTGTTAGAGATCTTCTTCCTTGGGTTAGTCTGTTGTAAAAGCTGCTAAACTAATTGATAAAATATGTCACTTCACACAGTTCAAGTAGCACATCCTGCCTTAGAAGTTCATTGCCGTGCCTGCTTCTGTGGCACACTTCTCTCATGACACATGCAAACAGATTTAAAATACCAGGTGGAACAGTGAAAAATCGCTATGTGTGTGAGGGAAGACACAATAAAAAGTACCTAGTTACTTTTAATTCTTCACTAAAGCAGTCTTCACCTCCTTGTTCTGTCTTTTTAATTCCACCACTTCCTAGGAACAGATGCATCCTGAAGTGAAAGTGTACCACAGGTTCCCATTTCTGCTGTGTCACTCAAAGCAAGAGCAGACAACAACAGCATCACACCACCTGATCAGTGAAAAATATGCAAGTTGATCTCCCCACAGGATGCGTACAGTCTCCCCACTGCTTTTTGTTTGTTTGTGGTTTTCTTTTTTTGTTGGGTTTTTTGTTTGTTTGTGAGGAGGGTTGTGTTTCTTTTGTTTTGTTTTGTTTTGTTTATTAGTGGGATTTGCTCTTAATATGGCCTTTTGTGTATAACTTTTGGGATCAAAAACCAAAAAAAGGTAATGTGGAGTTGGGTGAAAGACAGCTAATTCTTCATTATTCCCTCCAGGAAATCCTGCACCTGGGTATTTAGTCCGTTTTATTAATGTTAACTCATAATGTCATATTGTCTTTGAGGTCCCATATTTTACATTTCATTTTAAGAGATTCTGCTCACTACAAGAAATATGGAAGCATATAGCTTTATTTTATCCCATTGCAAATGAAGTGTATTTATGGCAATAAAGTGAAAGCTGAAGGACCTACACAAATGCTAACATAAGAAATGCTTTTGCACAGATACATATTTTTCATGAAGAAGAAGGAGGTAAAGTATGGATATGTACTCTGGTATGTAAAATTCCCTAAGATATAAATCACAAAGAAAAAAGGAGGAATTTATTTGGCTAAATGTACACATTGAGAGGGTGAATGCTGCACCTGAGCTAATCACTTCAGGCTCCTGAGTAGTCAAAGGAGAAAATCAGGCACTTCTAGGTCACAATTCCTCTTATCCTAAAATAGGCATCTGAAGTAGGTCAGATGAACTGCGCCCTGAGAGTGCCTATTATTCTCTATCAACTATAAAGGGAGTCCTGGTTGATTAATTCAGATTCAGTGTAAATGTTCAAGGAAGATGAGATGAATCCCGTTCAGGGAATCCAGAATGACTATTAAGAGACCACCAATAAAAAGTGAGAATTCTTGTTTTCCAGATACATAGAAACCAAGATAATGACATACATTTAGATGATGACATTAAGTTCTTAAGTTATTTAAGCATTTTGGAATATTTTATTTTATATTGTATTTTCTATTTGCTCATAGATACTACTTATCACTGTATTTTAATCTTATGATCCATGATTCATATTTGCTTTCTTTAAGAAAGATGAAAGCCTTTCCCAACCTTAACAGACTTTTATGAGTAAAAACTTAACAAAGCAAAGCAATTAACCTTTTAATCTATCAAAAAACTGCTGTATTACCAATAGATTTGGAAATATTAAAGGCAGATCTGCCATTAGGCCCACCAGTACCTCTTGGTTCCAGCAGGAGTGTTACGAACATTTTATTAGGTGAACACCCAAGTTTCGAATCAAGCCAAAATGCCTTGGATTTTCTCTTCCAAATTTATGTGGAGAAATAATGGAGTACAAATATATTTCTCCTTGACTTCTGTGACTCTGTTTCAATACTGAAAGTATTAGGTTATTTAAGAAATGGTTGGTTCAAATATGAAAACAAGACAGTAGATAATGGAAGAGGATTTTTTAATGGAAAAGATATTTAAGCAGAAATAACAATATCTTAACTACCTACCAATTACCTGTAGCTGGTACTAAATACAAACTAGAATTTTAACCATTTAAAGTACACATGGATAGCTTATAATGCCTCTAATCAGTAAACCCATAAATTTTCCAGTGTCAGTGAAAATTTCCTGATCTAAAAAGTTATTTTCAAATCCCTAAATCTTTATAGAATCATAGAAACATAGAATAGTTAGGGTTGGAAGGACCTTAAGACCATCTATTTCCAACCCCCCTCCCATGGGTAAGGACACCTCACAATAAACCATGCCACCCAAGGCTCTGCCCAACCTGGCCTTGAACACAGCCAGCGGCGGAGCATTCACAGCTTTCCTGAGCAACCCATTCCATTGCCTCACCACCCTTACAGTAAAGAACTTCCTCCTTATATCCAATCTAAACTTCCCCTCTTTAAGTTTGAACCTATTACTCCTTGTCCTCTCAGTACAGACCCAAATGAAGAGTTCCTCCCCAGCATCCTTAAAAGCCCCCCTTCAGATACTGGAAGGCTGCTATGAGGTCTCCACACAGCCTTCTCTTCTCCAGCCTGAACAGACCCAACTTTCTCAGCCTATTTTCACACGGGATATGCTCCAGTCCTCTGATCATCCTCGTGGCCCTCCTCTGTACTTGTTCCAACAGTTCCACGTCCTTTTTATGTTGAGGACACCACAACTGCACACAATACTCCAAGTGAGGTCTCACGAGATCAGAGTAGAGGAGCAGGCTCACCTCCTTTGACCTGCTGGTAATGCACCTTTTGATGCAGCCCAGGATACAGTTGGTTAATCATATCAAAGTTTTATATTATGGTTATCATATCAAAGAAAATATTCCATTCCATTTTATCACTGTCAATGTGAGTATATTATGATCATCTTAAAAAAAAATCTGAAGAAAAACAAAAAGAGAATTCCATAAAATTTGTCATTTTTCAAGTTATTTGCTGGAAGGGAGCTGAAATAATAATTTTAGATAACAAAGATTGTCCAGTCTTTGGTATCCCAAACAACGGAATAAACAATGAGGATTATATAAGAAATGTTAATAAGATTTAAAGCCTATTGAATTGATAGGATACTTTCCATTGACTTCTTTGGGCTTTTGATCAGATCATAAAGTAATGAAATATATTGAATTACTTCAGGTTGCTTGGAGATCACTACCAGAACAAATTCTAGGATACAGTGGTTTGAAAAAAAGAGGGGACACTGTAGCTTTTAAGACATCTTTCAGTTCTGGTTTTCTACATACAGATTGTTGTAGCAAGCAAGATACATCCAAGCAGCAAGGATAAGATTAATATAACTTAACTTTTATCATCATCTTAAAGTCTTTCAACCATCTAAAAATAAAGCACTTCAAGAATTTATTTTTCATCTATACAAAATAAAAACATTTAGAAAATTTTGAAAATTACAGAACTTCCACACGTAGTTTAAATTAATCCCTCTCTGAACCAACCATAGATGAAGCTTAGACATCTAGTTAGTACAATCTCACAACTTCCAAACAATTATAGTTTATTTACCTCAGCCTTTCTGAAACGTGTCCAGTTCTGGCTCTCCAGTCCAAGAGAAGCACGAACTTGCATACTGGAAACAGTACAACAAAGGGACACAAAGATGATGGGCTGCAGCATCTGACATATGAGGAAAAGCTGAGAGAGCTGGAACTGTTCATCCTGCACAAGAGAAGGCTCAGGAGAAATCATATAAATGCGCTAAATACTTACAGGGATGGTGTGAAGATCTTTTTAGTGATACCCACTGAGAGGACCAGAGGCAATGGACACACCTTGAAACACAATCTGAATATCAGGAAGCCCTTTTCAGTGTAAAAAAATAACTGGGGTCAGGGTCCCTGAGCATTGGCACAGGTTGCCTAGAGAGGTTGTGGCCTCTGCCTCTTTGGGTGTATTCAAAAGCCATCTTGACTGCCATCTTGGGCAGCCTGCTCTAGGTGTCCCTTGCTTGAGCAGGGTGGTTAAACCAGATAATCTCAATAAGGTCAATACGAACCAGCAATGTACACTTGAAGTCCAGAAAGCTGACTATATGCTGGGCTGCATCAAATGAAGCGTGAAGAGGTCGGATGGGGCTTTGAGCAATCTGGTCTAGTAGAAGCTGCCTCAGCCTTCTACTGGCAGTGGAGGTGGAACTAGATGATCTTTAAGGCTCCTTCCAATCTGAAACATTGCATGATTCAGTGATCTCCAGAGGTCCCCTCCAACTTTAATTATTCTGTGATGTTCTGATATTAGAACCAATGTAATGTTACTCAAACCTCATCTGTAAAGCTAGTTTATTTCTACTACTTCAGTAATACAGATACAGCTCTGTGGTCTCTGATTGCATAGGAGGTATTATCTTGAGTATGTCAGCATCACAAAATGCCCTTTTTTTTCTTATTCAAACACATCATCAAGACCACAGATTTACATCTAATTTTAATACAATACAACACACCCATAGAGAAAATGACAGAATGAAATTACATAGTGTTAGCTAGGCAGCAGATTATTACTTTAAGGTGTTATTAAAAGAAGTGAGGAAGCAGTTGGTAGACTTATCAGATCATCTGTCTGCATGTCTGTTTCTCCTCTCCTGTTTAACTTAAAATGCCTGTAGAGTCTATCATAGTAGTTACAGGAAATTCTGCCTTTTGTTCAAGCAAAATATTTTTGTGTTATAACACACATTTACAGTCCCCATTTGACTTAGTCTCAAGCGTCCATCTTTTTTCTATACCTGAAAAAAAATAAAGTGCAACACCAACAGTGTATTAAAATTTAAGAAATCTCTATTCTGTAAGAATTGAGAGGTTTCAGGTTCCTGGAGGTTTCTATATATTTTATTAAAGGGATGTAGATGGAATTCAAAGGTTTCTTGCAGTCTTTTGGAAAAAGTGGACGTAGGGCATGCTGGTAGACGGCATACTGTCTGTGATTTTACATTTACTCAGCAGATAGCACAAATTAGAGATGTTAAACTGTCAAGGATCTTCCCATCTCAAGAGACCTCTGCAGGTTAATTTAAATTCATAAAGCACCATGGATGGAACACAAGGCTAAATTAGAAAACAGGTTCAGAAACAAATTTGGTTTATACATATAAGGCTCAAATTTTAGGGGGTGTGATCTTGCTCCTACTTAAACACTCCTATTGCTACAATTTTAATCTATGAAAGTTTATATTCTAAATAAATATTAAAGGCAAAAAATCATGATCTTGATTAAGTATTTTGGGTTTAGTATTGGCCTTTATTTGGGGGAGAGTTCCAGCTTCAGAAATTTGAGGTACCAGTTGCTATGTCCTCACTTTATAGCATAACTGCATATTACTAGCAGAAAACGAGGGAGGAAAAAAAAGAAAAAAGAAATCATTGATTGAACACAAGAACAAATTTACAATAAAGAACACTAAAAATATTTTTTTCCAAATTAATTTCAGGGAATCATAGAATGGCTAGGGTTGAAAAGGACCTTAAGATCATCTAGTTCCAATCCCCCTGCCATGGACAGGGACACCTTGCACTAAATCATGTCACCTAAGGCTCTGTCCAACCTGTCCTGGAACACTGCCAGGGATGGAGCATTCACAGCTTCCCTGGGGAAACCATTCCAGTGCCTCACCATCCACACAGTAAAGAACTTATTCCATAGAATTTATTAAACATAAGAGGTTGGTTTTATTTTTATTCTCCTTTTTTTTTGTTGTTGGTGGTTTTTTTTCCCCTGGTTTTCTGTTGCTCTTCCATTGTTAAAATAAAAAAAAAAAATACTTAATCTATTTGAAAGGTAACAGGAATTGTTAGGACACTTAAGCTAACTGCCTGGGGGAGAAATACTGAGGATACCCAATATGAAAATGTTTGTAAGGAAGCAGAGAATGAGTCTCCATATTTTGAACAAGAGATAAATAAAGCATATACTCACATCTTCAGACAGTCCTGTTCAAAGACTTCTGAAAACTTCTCTTTCTTTCTTTTAAACCTGTCTACCTCATCTCCACAGGACATAATTCAATCCTAGTATACATGTACATTGTTTTCACTCCCATCCCTCTGGGCTGGAATATCATACTATGCATTCTGAGACAGAAAAAGGACGATCTTTTTTGGACAATCATGCTGCATACATTAGTGACAATTCAAAGAATGTACATCAGTGGCTGAATATTTTAGTTTTGCGAAATGTATGGAATAATGAAGACCAAGGGAGTAATTGTTTCATGGGGAGCCTGTGCATCCCAAATTGGTTGATTCCTGGACTTTAAATTGGTCTCTGCTTCTGTTGCTTAAACCCAGCAAATAGCAGCAAGGCTGCCTGCCAGAGAAGGATATTTTCAAAATCACACAGTATGAACATTTTCTTGTCAAGACCCATTGCAAGAAAAAAGTAAGTAGCATTTCAGTGAAACCATCCTTTTTATATATATTATTTGTAACTAGCTGGGGATGAAGTACCTGCTACTGACTCTAAGAACATAAGGGCATTGGTCATTATAAGAAAGCAGGCATATGTTTGGAATAAGCAGATCCAAATATTATATTTCTTACATCCTTCCACTTATTTTAAATTTTGTTTTAAAATTTTCCTTTACATTTTTGATGCAGACATTGCACTTATATAATAAGCACATAATAATCAGTACTTATTTTGAGAAGGCTTATTGACTGACAAATAAAGTTTCAAATACAAATTCCCAGCTGGAGTTCTAATGGCTCCATCAACTCCTGTATAAAGTTCTTTACATTAAAGAAGCGCAGAGCTGGGATTGCAATTCTTCTTCCAGCACTGTGTTATGAATCTGCTGTTAAAACCTTTTTTCTCGTAGATTGTCTTAGCAAGTAGGGAGACGTTTTACAAATTCTACAAGCCATATACTTTTCTGTCTAACATTTTATATCATCCAGCAGCACTTTCTGAGAAGAAAAATACTGAAAGAATGGGGAAAGGAATCAGTAGCTGACTCCTTACTGGCAATTAACAGTATTCTGTCCTGTTCTTTTAATATTTGGGCCATTGAGAGCCTTGAAAATAGTAGCTGTTAACCTTGTGATTGTCCAAAAACCAGGACTCTATTTCTTTGTATTTCTGTGGGAAAAATCACGAAAACATGGTGTTTTTTTCAAGATCTACTGGAAGGAAATAATAATTTTAAATCCCCAGTTATTCTATCTACTACCCAAATATGGCCATGGTCCTCCATCAGCTCACTTTCAGAGGTAATTTGACAACAAAATAGATCCTAGTCCTGTGTGCCTGCAGACTGACGTCTACATGAATAGGTAAAAAACAGATGAGCTCTTCAATAAAGGCATGTCATTCAGCTCTAGTATAAGAGACACATTTATAGTTAGATTCTTTTAGATTCCTCAGTATTAGTATATTCTGATTCTTTTACCTTATGTAAAGCACTACACTAATGAAGACACAATGCTTTGAATCAGCAGATGCTTTTTTTGTATTCCTCTGCTTTGGTACAGCAGTGATTCATGCTGTCTTCGCCCATCCATGCAGATTAGTTTTCCAAAGGCCCCAGCACGGCAGGGAATACAGCATTTACAGTGCCTGGAGAAGTTCATAAGGCATGACGATAAAAAGGACAAAGACAACATCCAAGAAATTTCAGGAATTCATTGTGTATAAGAAAACAATGCTCTGAGAGTCCCTAGGTTGGAAAACAATGAATAGTTGATTACACTGATAGAAGTCTCCCCAGAGTGCATATTCAAATATCTGTTATTGTGTGAAGTGGACTGAAAGATATGGTCTGGCTGTGTGTACTCCATATGAAGAAGTGTAGCTCTGCAGTCCTGTAATACCATATTTCCAGTGTAAGTAACAGGCTGTACTGAGTTTGCATGGCCTCAGGGCAGAGACTTGTTAGTCCTGCTCTGACTAGGCTTTTCATGACCTTCCTCCAGGTTTTACATGATTCACTATGAAGACCAAGTGTTCATATCGAATTTGGTTTACTTTTGCTTATTTTTGTGTGGTACAATTTTTTTATATAGATAGCATAACAAGCAGTTTTTCTTGTCAGTCTTTCAGAGTCAGACACACACAATGCAGCACAGGAAGCGCAGGTATATATTGGCAAGGAATGGGGCACTAGCTGGTGTTGGGTTAAGTAGTAAAAGCTTATCTGCACCTGACAGAGGAAGACAGAGACAACATCAGATGGGAGAGCTCAAATTCTGACCTAGCACCTTCTGGGAATCATCAGCCCATTAGAAGCTCAGAGTAAAACAGGCACACAATGGAGGCAGGAACCCAAGTTACAGAGTCCTGATGAATAAACACTATGTCCAGGCTCTTTCCACACAGCCTCACTACTGGTGGAGCTGAGGATGTGAAGCTGGGGGCATGGAGCTGGGATAGCCTTACTTCTTTTGATCTGCCAGATCCAGCTGAGTATTTCATAGCACTGGAGATAGCTATAAGCAACTCGGTAATGGTCAGTAAAAAATAATATATGGTTTTAGGGATAATGAAGAAAGCAAAGAAACAGTAACTGACATATGTAAAATCCACCATACATAGTAAACTTGGATGTAACCTGAAGCTGTGGAACAATGAAGACAGAAAAAGTATTAAATGACCCTACATGGAGAAAATAAATAAATAAATAAAAAATTGTGGAAGAGGAAATCATCAATGTGAGCACCATATTTCTCCCAGCAAAGGGGCTCCAGATGTTGACAACTTGCTGCAACACCTTCCTTACTGCAATGAACACCATGGTGAAAATACTGACCTTAGGAGGCAGAGAAGTAGTAGAAGGGACAGTATGAGATCGGGGAAAGGGTAAAACTAAGAAGTTTGTATGTTATTGTTTTAATTATATCGTTGATGGTTTTGTACCTTTTCCTGTATTCTACTTTTTTTTTTTTTTTCTGTAATAATTAGATATACACTAATGATGATTCCTGAATTAGATTGTAGAGATTTAAGAATAAGTTCCTAGATTCTTGTATCTATAGCATGTGTTTCCTCTTTGCCTATATACGAGATTTTGAACATAACAGCAGATGCTCTCTTGTTGATGACCCTGTACATTCTTCATAAAGTCTCCTCTGAATTTTGCATGTGGGTTACCTAATGCTCATGTATACTGAAAGAACTGCTACTGTTTCTCGGTTTAGAGCAACTTTAACTCAAATTTTTCAGTAATGTGTTTGACTCAAAACTAATTGCTGGAAGGGTAAAAAAAAAGGCAGCTTGTTAGTCTGGCAAGGTTCAAAGAAAACATATGTGATTTCTGTTCTGCTCCACTATTAAGCAGCTTTCCACCATGAGGAAACAAAATGGTCATTTTGTGACAGAAGACACTGGAATGTTTTAAAACCTGGGAAACAGATGTGCAAAGTGCCTTTATTCATTCTGATGGTGGCAAACTCTGGTAACTACTGACCCATGCAGAGCATAAATATTATTTTGCTGTAGTTTGCAGGTAGCTGCTTCTGAAATACAGCATTCCTTTAAGGTGAATCTGACAGAATTTGACATGCATAAAAAATACACAAACAGTATATATGTAGCATGCATCACAGTGACATTCACACAGACAGTCTGGGTTTAGGCAACAGTTTGGCTTTGTAGGCTTCTTTTGACATTTAAACAGAAGCTAACAATCTTTCTGAAAGGAGTTGGGGTTGCTTGCCAGGTATGAATATATATCTTTGCAAAGGCCATCCTCAGGCAAAAATGTCTGTAGAACTGTGGTTGGAGGTGACAAGTTGCAGTTGACAGACTTTGAGGAAAAATAGCTTGAATACCACTTGAGAAAAATACACTTAGGTTTAACTGTGAATACTTCAATTATATGAACAAGACTTTCAGTTGGTATATACCCCCTGACTAGGCTTTATCATTTTCATTTCACTCTATTTATGATGTTTATTTATCTAGATATTATACCTTCTGCTTTGTATCTGAGTGCTCTGATGAATTTTTATGTTACTTTGAGAATTTCCTGCTTTGAGGATAAGCATTCAAATTTACATTTATAAAACACGCTAATGAGAGATAAAATCCTAAAAAAAATTGGTTTACTCTAAAAACATATATTTTTCCTTAATTTTAGATAAGCATGGATGATTTGGGTTTTTTATCAATATTAGTTTTCTCTACTAACACAGTGCCACATAAGGATCAGGTTCTTTGCCACAAACAATCAGGTTCTCAAGGATATAAACTACTCATCATTCAATAAGTCAGTTCTGCATGAATTAGCATGTTGCTGCATGCATATAAATTGCCCCCATCCATGCAATACATGCAGAAATATCTGAATTACATTTAAATGGCAAGGTTTTTTCTCAGGAGCTGCAAGAGTGATTCTACATGCTTATGTAGGATAAAGGCCATAATTAGGTGGAAGGATAGCACAGCTTCTAGAAGCTGAAGAATTTCAGCTTTTGCTCATTAAAACATTCACTGTAAGTTCTGGTTGTGCAGAGGTAGTCTCTTTGCTGGAAGAAGTTTGCAAAGATAGTTGGCCTGTATTTTCTGTTTTCCGTCTTTGAAGGTAGTAGAAACGCTGCATTTCCTATGTATGTTTTTGTGTGTGTGTATATATATGTCTGCATGTATATAAATTCTTTGGGGTCTAAACAAAATATTTTTCTCTTCACTTTTGTTTACAATGGATAATGGGCTTTTGTACTTTTTTGCTCATTAATAGGTTTATCCTTTTGCTCATTCTGTGTCTCCAAACGATGAACTCATCTAGATTTTTCTTTTATTCTCTTCCCAAAGGTGGAAAACCTTTCCCAGAGGCATGAAGCACAGATTTGTTGGGTACTTTCTGTTCTTTTCTCTATTCTCTCAAGAGCTTCTGTTTCTCCTGGAGAAATCAACACATGCTTCCTCAAGTTCTCTTCTACTCCAATGAGCAGCACGTCTTCTTAATAAGATCAAGGACCTGTAAGAGTTTTAACTCCATGGTAATTATTTTTTACCCTCCTACTCTTTTCAGACGCATCATGCGTCTAATTTATCGTGTTCTTCTGAGGATATAGTTTAGTATATTGAGTTATACTTGCTGATCTTCATCACTTGTGATTTTTTGTCACTGGGGTCACTGATAGCACCTTTTCTTATTCACCTGCAACCAGCTTGATATTAATCAGGGTGGCCAATTCCAGGATAATCACTTGTAATTTGAGGATTTTCTGGGTGACCAGTTCACATTCACAGGGCAATGATGCTTCAGGGACATGTCATATCTAACGCCAATACTCAGAGCAAGTTGTACATTTTTCAGTGTCAGTTGCCTACCATTTGTACTATACATTTGTAGAGCATGCATGAAATTCTCTGTTTTCAACTTATTTCCATATTTCTTGTAAGCGATATATCACCTACAGGTTTTGTTTTTGTCTGAGGTAGTAAGCTTCTGAGATTTCTGCAGGAGATTTAGAGGATTCAGGGAAGTCTGAGTAAACAATTTGCATTACGGGAAAGCTGCATGAAAAACTAAGCATTTGAAATGAGTTCTGAGATAGCTTCTTTTTGACTCGTGATCTAAATTCTGAAGTCAGAGTGAAGATATGTTTAAGCCTTCTCTGTTTGTGCTCCACACTTCTTTGCTTGGGCCCTAAACAACCAACTCCCTATTCACACTGGTAAATTGCTTTCCAGTGTTCAGTAATCAGCCAGAGCTGAGAAGACGGAGAGCTTTGCTGCTTTCAGTGGCTGGAATTAATCAGCACTGTATAATTGCTGGTGCTGCAGTGAGCAGCAACAACAGAAACAAGTGAGAAACCTGTTTAACTGTTGTGGCTTCATTCTTTGTCTACTCATCTACAAGATGGTGTAACTGTACAATTTACTGTGCTTATGCTCACTTGGGGACAGAATAAATACTGAAGGATTCTTCATGTGGGAGAGAGTAATATGCTACTTTCTTTGGCTTTTTATATGCAATTGTGTGCGTAGATAGTGCTTTTATCCATATTTTACTCCTGATTCAGGTAGTCCGTGCCCAACATGTTCTGTGTGGGAACCTGACCACCTCATTTTGAGTGGTGCATTTGTCAGTTGGCTCAAGTCTGGTTTGATGATTTGACGAGTAAAAAGCTATGCAAGTCTAAGCATTCAGGCCAGAGGTACTACTGATGTCCTGTGATGTGGTGTCAGGTGAATCAGACAAGAATGCATCTGAGAAATTACTGGTAAATGTTATCGATAGAAATACAGATATAGAAATATAGAGATATAGATAGAAATATTGTTAATAATATATTATATCTTCACGTGTTCCAATAGTTTGTACCCATTGAGTCTGCAACTATTGTTGCAACTAGGTGAGTGGAACGAAAGATAATGGCACATACATATGCATGCATACGCATCTATCCATTAGTTAGTACTCTGTTTAGTTGTCAATGCAAAAATATACATATAAGTGATGGGCAACACTGAGTCTTGCATGCTATTGAAATCAGATACTAGCAAATACTGTGTCACTATTAAAAATTTTTTATACAAAAGATATATGATTGGAGGTCTGTATTTCCTGGCTACCACCTCTGTTGCATATTATCTGATCTCAAGGGAAGCTGGAGCTCTTGCTGGAAGCCTCCAGCCTGTGATGGAGGCTGCCTTATACATTGGCACAGCTCGTGCTGAAGTTCCCTTTCCTGCCAAATTTTGGGATGCAAGAGGAGATATCCCAGCACAGACCCCGCTAGTACTTTAAGAGCAACAATTATGCTCTGGTCTGTTGCTTTGAAAGCAAAAAGGAAAACAGCTTTAGGGACAAAAAGGGAAATTTTCCCCAGTTCATTCTTTTAACAGCACTGGAGCAGAAAGAAACACAGCTCTGCCAAATGGATTTAGAAAGCCAGAGGCTATACAAATCATAGCAGGTGACTGCAAAATTGGGGATTAATTATTTTTGGTATTGTATTTAGTATTGAATTTCATGCATTTATAATCATCATCTCTTCAGTGCCAACATCTTACCCACTATTGATATCCTGGCAGATATTATAAATTAATCATGTTAACGCCACGTGTCAATGTCTATAGAAAATATAAAATTATTAAAAATGAACATACAATTGATGTATAATTTTTGTTCTTTACTGCTTTCATAGTGGCTTTTTTTTTGTTTTTCTTCTTATTTGCTTCATAGCTTTTTATGTTTGACAACTTTGGCTTACGGAACACATGCTTTTATTTATTTCTAGATATACTACATTAAAGATTTTGCTCAAGCTACAGCAAATAATGGAGAACAGAAGCAAGTGATGTTGTATATTATTTGTTTCTTTCAGATCAAGTAGTGTTTAATACGCGTGCCTGTGTCTACACAATAAATTCTACCAACTTAAATATTTATTTTGTTCTGGAAAAAGAAAAAAGAATAAGAGGGTTTTTACTACAGACTTTTAGTCTATTGCTACGTAGGACAAACAGATTCTATTTAAGGTTTTTACTAAGGCTTTAGCATCAGATTAAATTTGTAGCTCTATTGCATAAAACCAAAATTACGTTGTGAAATTTTTCAAAATATATACTGCGTCATACACTATTTTCAGTGATTTATTGCAGAGAGAAAAAACAGATTTTTTTTCATTTGATATATATACTTAGAAGCTTATTTTACTTTATTTTATTATGAGGCATCTAACGATAAATGTTTATTGTATGGTTCACTTGTGTGTTGCTTCAGGTGAAAATGTTATTTAAAATGTGTATGTATGTGGACTTACTGCCCCCACCAGACTCTTGTATGCTGAAGCAAGATGGAATGCCTTCAGTTAAAAGTATTGGTGAGGGTGGAAATGTTAAACCTAAGACTCAAGTTCATTGAATGTCTACTGTAGGTACCTTTCAAAACGCATCTTGTACTCTTCTTAGACTGGTGTTTACATTGTGGTACTGGAGTGTACTCTACCGCTTATATTCCCCATTATTCAGAGGTGTCTGTAAAAGATTTTTCAGTTCACAGTCATACCTTATATACACTTTGTATCTCCTCCAGTTGCTTTATTTTTTTTTCCTTCTTAGTTAAATTTAGAAATTTAGAAGCATCTACTCCTAGGAATATTTCAGTCAAAGGCACTAATCTTTTCTCTTTATTCTTTTCTTTAGCCTGTCTTTAAGATAGGCAATTGCAAGGCATTATTGTTAAAGAAGCAGAAATTTCACATCCTCACATGGTTCATTAAATAGCTAACATTCTATTTTTATGTATGAAGAACAATGTTTTTAAAATAACTTAATTATCTAGACCAGATAAAATTTATTCAGTATAAAAGCTGCAACACAGGATTTTACAGACACGTTGTAAGACCTAACAATATTACTGAGACTAAATGTAGCCCTGTATTATAGATATTAATATTTTAGAAATAGGAAAATAAAAGATCCCGTTAAATTGTGCTTATCTTTAAATGCAGGATCTTAGCAGAGGGACAAAGACACAGATATCCAGGCTTGCTATGATTTAATCTTCACTCTATTCAGTGGACATTGCCATGAATTTTTGACTTTTTTTCTCTGACATGAGAGGTACATTTGATGTAAAATTGTGCTCTTTCTTGTCAGAAGTTGCTAAAGAGTTTTAAAGCAAGTATTAAAGACTACTTTGAAAAAAATCAAATGCGATATGATTATACTTTTAGATCTGTAACAACATTATGCCCATTCTATGCAACACAAGTTGAAGGCAAACATGGATCCCAAGGTGCTATATATTTGACAGTGTCCTCTTAAGTTTTAACATATTCTTTTTGTTCCCAAGTATCCCAGGGGTGTAAAGATGTATGGTCTGTCTTTGTCTCACCTAACCAATACTACTTAGTACTCAGGACATGTAGTGCACATCAGTAATGACAACAGTTATGGACTGAATATTCATGGAAGTCATTTTATTTTAATACATTTTCTCATTCTGTCTCCTTGTAATCTTTTCACTTTCATAAGACTTTTTTACAATGCAGGCTCCCTCGACATATATTTTCCCTTATTGATTTTCAAGCATATGTTGTGCAGCACTATAAAGATTATAAAACAATGGTTCCTCCTGTCCTGAGCAATCGCCAGATTGCAGATTTTCTATGAATAAAATATTACATTTCTATGTACTGAAACAGTATAAAACCAACCTCATTACTGAAGATTCACACATCAGATACTAAGCATACAGTTCACTTGGGGTTATTACAGAACAGCCATCTCAAATGGTGATGCTTTTAGTGCTGCTTATTGATATAATCTAATTGTTATTCCAGAACAGTTGAAACAAGAACACTTTAGATTTTATATTTCCTTGCTGTATGAATACATTAATCACAGAAAAAAAATCAGAATCTGTATCTTTAAAGGTTCAAATCTTAACTATGTCTTATAATTTGTCAGGTATCAGTCTAGACTTCAGCCTGAGTGATCAAGTATCATATAACAAGACATAAAAAAGTATCACCTTCAGAAGGAAGCTAATCCATCCCTCAGAATGGTACATATATAAAGAAGACCTGTAGAGAGCAGAAATCCTGCGTTTGACTCAGAGCTATACAGTTTGTGCCTTCTTCTCTAGGTACATGCGTTCTATAGTAGAATGTGAATATGTACAGTTTCCTTTTCATTTTCTTCATAATTAATCAGAAACTATATCATCCTTGCCCTGCCTTCCCACATTCCTTCTTCCCCCAGAGACTCCACGCTCCTGGTCATTAGGACCTTGAGATGGGTGCTGTGAATATTTTCTTGGCTGTGCCACAGGACACCAGAGAAAGCAGTGCTGACATTGGCACATTCTTTTAAAGAAGCTTTCTATTTATAAACCACACATCAAGAGCTACTAAGTTCACTTGAAACCCCTGTGAGCTCCAGGCAGATCTGTCTCCTTTTTACAAGCAACACCATGTTCTGCCCTGTAAAACCCATGGTGTCAAAAGCAAATGCAGAAATCATCCTGCACTCTCCGCTTGACAACAGTATTCCTCACAAATAATTTCAGGTTTGGTTCAAAAAGATTACATTTTGTTATTGTCCCTCTTTGTTAAGTACAAGCACATAGCAATTATCTGCTTCCTATCTCTGTCCGTTTTACTGAAGGAGACGAGATTTTTCTACCAGAATGGAAATGCAAATATTATTGAAAGCAACAAATGAAAACTTTGGGGATGAAAAATGAGCTTTACCCACTAACATTTCAGTGATGCCAAATATAGGATTGTGACCTTTCAAATTACAGCTTTTACAACATAATGCAAGGCCTTTCAAAAAGAAAATAATTTTAATTCTATTCATCTAAAATAAATGCGTGCCTTTGTGCGATCACAGGAAAAAGCATATGCATTTTACCACTGCTGTACACATCAAAATAAAAGTGTGGGGAGTGACATCAAAAGTAGGGGATATCTTAAACTTCATAAAACTTGTACATTCAAAGTGTTTTACATGTATTCCTGTACTGCCTTACAAAAATCCTGTTCCTGTACACATTGTGTAACTGGCTTACAGGAGCTTATTTTTATTCACAGCTAGGTAAAGAAAAAAAATATATTCCCTGAATCAAAGTGAATTAAAAGGAAATTACATGCTAGGGGAGAAGGTAGCTCAGTTTTCTCATCAGCAGTCTAGTCATGAGTGACCCATAGGCAACTCACATTACACATGGAGTCTGCTGAAAATTGGGCATTGCTGCCAGTAAAATCTCTTTCTTATCTTCAATCCAAGTCTAGTGATTGCCACCTAAATAGGAACTGGGGGGAGGAATACAAAGTGCAAAGCACTGCATTAAGCTGACACTGTATATCACTGTTTGGCAGGCTGTGTATTTTTATGCAATGCGTTTTGCAGACAGAGATAAATATACAAAACTATGATAGGTATAAGTAATGGAGTGCTTCCTAGTCTGATTTATTTTTTCAGTTACACCAGTCTCATTGAAGTTAACAGTGCTGCTCCAGTACAAGAGAAAAAACTTTTGAATGTGATGAGTGGGAGAGTGGTACTTTCTTGTACAACACTACAGGCACACTAAACACTGTGAACTTCCAAGTAATGAAAAGCTACGAGATCAAAGCACAACTGTCTCCAAAACCACCGTGGCTAAAACCTGATTATGGTTTAAGTGACTTCAAAAGCGTTACGTGAAGGATGACTTCAGAATTTGAACTTAAACTACATTGATACTCCAGCAACATTATGTATATAAAGGAGTTTTTACAGCTGCCTCCCACTCTGTTAGGGACAGATGTGACTGGTTTTCAACAACTAGAAAGAATGCCTTTATTAGCATTTTTTTTTTCCACGTAATACTTTCTGCCCCCCCCCCCCCAAAAAAAAAAAAAAGCACATTGGGGTGGGGGGAAAGTAAAATTCAAATTATTTCTGAAAACATGTAGAATTCTTTGAAAAATTTCAACAAAAACAGCTTACATGTTAAGAAATTCTGGGTGTTTTGATAATTTAATTTTTCATTGCTAATGAAGTATAAAATAACAATCAGAACAGCATCAAAGAACTTTCAGAATAAGAAACCTAGCTACTAACCTGGAACAAACTTTTAGTTACTTCCCTAAAAAAAAATATCACTTGCAGCACAGTTTTGTGATGACCTCAACTTGTTCTTTGAACTCATTTCAAAACTGATCTGAAATAACTAATTTACATTATTATTTGCACAGAGACAGAATTACAGTGAATAGAATGGATGAATATATTTAATAAAACATTGCTGTGTATCCACATATGATGTTTTAAAGTGTCCGCATTCATTGCAAACACTAGCTGATGTGACTATACAATATGTTACATGTGATAAACACAAATTCTAGTTTAGCAGGAAAACTCAAAAGAAAAGAAAGAAATGGGCTGATTAAATTTTGGAAGATGGTCTTATCTTACCACATCATTGTCCTCAGCTTTTTACTAGCTACTTATGTCCTTCAAATGAAGGAAAAGATTCTGTATGTTACTTATTCCACCACTAAGCCATCATTAAAAACACCAGTTTATGTATGGCTGATCAGTGTCAGTACTCTTTTCTCTTTTTTTAATTAAGCTGAGAAATACAGAATACCTATGTGTTGCTGTTTATTTTTGCTATTATACTAATTGAGCTTAAATTCTTTTGTATATTTATAAACCGTTTTCTAATACTTGAGTATACAAAATTTACTCAGGGTTAATTCTTCAAATAATCTCTGGAGCCACCTGTTTTGTTATTGTGCTATAATACTGAAGCATGAACCTTTCAGAATTATGCACTTGACGAAGGACATTACAACATCAGTGCTTTTTAATAATTAAGGATATTCTAAGAAATGAGATCCTTGGCTGGACTGATTTGCAAATTCTGAGAATTTCCTCATAACATTAACTTTTACCTTTCCATCTCCAAATGTGTTCAGAATTTGTCTAATAATAAACTTCCCTAAGGGATGTGCTTCTGCAATAAGAATTTTATAAGACTCTGTGTATTAGACTTCCATAGCACCTGTGGAGGGAAAAAAAAGAAGTTGTTGTGTGGGCTTTCCTCTTTGTTTAAGTAAGTGAAACAATCAGTATTGCCTAGTTTGAGCTAGCAAATCAATGCGACCAAGCCAAGTTTCCATTCAAATCAATAGCAAACTCTGTAGACTCATTTTGAGTGTTGTCTTTAGAAAGAGGACTCAGCAAGTCACAATATTGTCTACGGAAAAAGGTGCAGATATGGGCAATTTCTTTGAGAATCATAGGTAATGACAGTTAAAGTAATAAGTGAAATGGAAAGGAGACATAAAAATGGTGAGGTACTGGGGGAAAAAAGGGTCTAATTTAGGTGTATGGGGACTTTGTAGCTTAGTTTTCAAGACTGTCTCATTTACCCATTCTGAACACATAGAAAAGATTTTAATAAAAAGAAAATGTGACCATTAGATTTTGAGCTCTGATCTACTTTGCC
The DNA here is from genome assembly GCA_030323915.1 of Brotogeris chrysoptera. Classification (NCBI taxonomy): domain Eukaryota; kingdom Metazoa; phylum Chordata; class Aves; order Psittaciformes; family Psittacidae; genus Brotogeris; species Brotogeris chrysoptera. Next base: position 22,932 of record JARCZZ010022111.1, read on the forward strand.
CTTCATTGAGAAGAGTTTCTTTGTGCTTTCTTAAGTAAATTACTGCTAAACCCAGCTGTTATTCAGTAATATTGGGGGGTGGGCTGTTTCTAAGCCCAAGTTTGTCATTATTGCTTTGAGTGTGAAATTTTCCAAAACACTACACACGCATACATTATATCATTGGAAATGCATGAAAAACAGAAATCCTCAGTCTTACATAGAAAGCCTCTGGGACCTCGGATGTCAGTTTTAGGAGAGAGATTGCTCTACCTATAAATTCATCTCTCCTAGCACTGACATCCAAGGTCCCAGAGCCTTTTTTATATCACTAAAGATTTTTTTAATGCAATTCCAGCAATGTAGTGTATTCCATTCTTTACAAGAAATGTTCAGCCATTCATATTGCAGACATCCTGCTGACTGTTTGAGAATATTAGGAAACTGTTGGAAATGGAAGTACCAAACTACTGTATTGCACTAAATTTTCAATAAGCTTTCAAAAACTAAAATCCACTGTGTATTTCAAATGAAAAATGTCATGTGGAAAAAACAAACAAAATAATTATACCAAAAAATAAAACCAAAACCTAAAAGTAAAACCAAAAACAACCCCCAAAAAAAACTCAAACAAGTGAAGCATAAGCTATTAAAAATATTTTATGCCCACATTTATTGTATGTGTGTGTGTGTTTCATGAGGGTAAGCTGCGAGAAATGTAAAGGTGTCTCTCATGGATCATCAGTCTTCCATTGCTGTTATGGCACAAACCCTTCCTTCATGTACTGAGAAAGCTCTAAGCTTTCAGCTAATAACAGTCACAGATCAACCGCATTAAAAGAGAAATATTCATTTTTTCAGCAAGACTTGTGTCTGTTCAAATTTAACTGCCTTAGTTACAGTTGGCAAATGCTATGAGGACTTCAAGACAATCTTTTTCATGTGAATTGTCGGGGAAAGAAATTATAGGTATTTAAAGCAAGTTAGAGATGTGTTACTAGGTGTAGCATAGAGGTGTGCTACTAGGAATTCAGGGAGATTAATTTGGACAATACATATTCCCAGTTAGGAGCATATGGATACTAGTAAACTCAGAGTGAACAGAGAAGCTTTTTCAGATTCACACTACAGCAGCTGCATGTTGAAGGATCCCTGGTAACTGAACAGCTCCAAGATATGCTGCCTTTTAGGCACTAATAGACCAAAATAATCTACGATCACAATCTGAGCTCCAGAGGTATCATGTAAACATGGTACTGACACTGCTTTACAGGTGAATATGCATGCTTTAAAGGGTATTTCTGAGGTTTGATGTGAGTTGATCTAGTTGACAAAATAAACATGAGCCTAGGTGGCACTGCAGTCACCAGAGTGCATTCTTTTTTCCTAGGGGTGTTGGTAGGAGGGAGAAAGAAAGAAAAAAAGGATAAATTAAAAAGGAAAAGACAAGAAGAGAAAGGAAAAGGAGAAGTAATATAAACATAAAGAAAAATAGGAGAAATAATAAGAAAAAAAAGAATATTAAACTAAGTAAAATAAAGGGGAGGAAAAACAAAAGGAAACGAGGGAGGGAGGTAAAGATGGAGGGAGGGAGAAGAAAAGCTTCAATTTGTTTGTGATGAAACTCCAAATGGCCCTAACAAAATGAGTTCGTGCAACACCAAATCCCAGCTGAGGTCAGGGAACTTTGTGGAGACTAAAACATCTGCTGCTGTGCAGTCAGGTGGGGAACTATGACTTCAACTGAATGGAATTCTCGAAGCAGCTGAGATTTTTAAAACTATTATTTTTATACATTTACAGCTGAAGTTTTGAAAGTTTAAGTGATCCAATGAATCAATAACAATGTATTTTAAGTTCAGAAAAGTCTAAGGATAGACTTGCCTGACACAGATATTTTTGTTCTGAGCTTAGGCCTGTTGTAATTTTTTCCGACTCTTTTGTCTGCCTTCCAGTATCACAAGGCCTTATTTCAGTCATTGTCATGACTGTAGTACAATAACTGCTTCAGCTATCACTTTTGAGGACATGCATGTTTTCTGTCTGAACTGCAAAAATGCTTGTTACTGTCGACAACCACTTAACATCCAGAAAAAAATAGGTTTTCACACTGGAAACAAAAATATTAATTGTTTTAGATGTGGTTGTTTTTTAACAGGAGATTGGACAGCTCTGCAGTCTGGGAATCAGCTAAATAGTCTTTTTTTTTCTTTATATTAGACATGCATAGAGATCTGGGAAGTGTATTTTATCTGTCACTGTAGCTAGCAAAAGACTAAATGTGTCTACATCTGGCTTCATGCCCTATGAGCTACGTTTCTCCTTACTTTACATGGACTGTAACTACACAAAAGGAATAAAAAAGTCTGGGCTGCAGCCACTTAAAGGCAAGTAGAATCCATTCCCACCAGAAATTTATAAACCTCTCTAAAATTTGAGTCTTATTTTCTCCCTTTTTCAAACTAGACCCAGACCCAGATTAGCAACAGCCCCTGGAGGAATGAAGAGGAAGCACATTGCACCTGTGCAGTGGCAGGATATCCCTGAATATCACCAAGCTCCCAGCACTGGGGAAGTGGCAATATGGGCTGAGCAAAAAAGGGGACATATAGATAGAGTTAAAATATTCTTTACAAGGATTACTGTTTCATCAACATGTTAGGTGCAAATACCCTCACCTTGCTCACATTTTCTTGTTGATGATTATCCCATACTCTTTTGTATGATACTGTACTTTCAGTCTCTATTGCCTTACATGTGTGCATTCGGAGACACAAGCATATGTGTACAGTTCAGTCAAACTTTCCTTAAGAAGTTGAAATTTGCTAAAAAGCAGTATAACTGTAATTGATAAGGATTAGCTTGAGATTTCTAAGCTAGAAAAGGAGTTAACTCCCTTTATGTAAATAGAGAGAAAAGACATCATGCAAGAGTAGTTCTTAGGCCGGACAACTCTAGATCTTAACTAAGCCACTGCTACTTATATGACAGCATCATGCTGTTCAAACATATTATCATAGTCCTGCAGGTAAAATATGATTACAATTTCACTTGATCCAAGATCTTGCCGCAGCCACAGCATCATACCTCTGCTGTATCTGGCTCTGGTGTCTTTGTAGCATCTGTGAGCTCTACATAGGCATCAGTGGAAACTTTTCACATGACAGCTAAGCAGTTAAGCTATGAATAAAATACTTGATTTGGGACACCATATCATGGAAAGGAGGGCTGTACAATAACTACATGACAAGAGAAATTAATCCGCTGATAGAGACCTACTCACAGCCTAAGAATATCTTAGGCAACAAATTCAACCTGTGTTTTTAAATTCTTCTACCTAGGGATGCAAGCAGAACTCGCATAGTAATGAAGGATGGTTAGAAAAGAAGTTATGACTTTTATATAGGAATTACACTATTTGTTTTAGCTGCTCTTTTCCTTCTCCGTAGAGGATTGCTTGTTTTGTCTTTTGTTAAAATTTTATAAACTTTTTAAAATTTACTCAGCCAAAGATCAACTCTTCTGTATTGGCTTTCCCTAAGCAGAAGTCTTAGTCTGAAGGAAGCTGCACAGATGTCCATTAAAAAACAAAGAAGAAAAGCCAGGGGAAAATAAAACAAAACAAAACCAACTTAATTCTAATTTACACTCCACATTGAGTGTTTATAGAAATGCAACAAATGAGAGGAAAATGTTATTTTTCCCTTTTCTTTCATTAGTCATGAAAGTAGGTGTGTAGGAAAATATGTCAAGGGTTTGTTGGTTTTTTTCCAACATCAGGTGTGTGAAAGGTTAAGAAGCAGACAGAAAGGGAAAAAAAAAAAAGGATCAGAGAAGCGTAGACAAGGGGGAATAGATTGTTGAGCAGGAGAAAATGAAAAGTTCCAAAGCAACTTTCTGAAAAGATGTACAAACTGGAGGAACAGCAGAGGTACAACTGACAGAAGCAGAATCCAAAGGCCCATGAAGCTACACCAGGCTATAGCAGTAGCCATAGCTTCAGGCTCATCACTTTGCCACGGTTTTAATAACCTGACATCTCTTGTGTATATATCTATCACCTTTTGGTACCTCCAAGACACTCCACTTGTGAACACTGATGGAACTCCTGTCTTACTGAGGACATAAAAGCAATATATAAAAATTCAAACATAGGTTTTATTCGTTGGCATAAAGTAAATGATTAATCTTCATTAATTAATCTGGGTTTTCCTAAAACCACCAATGTATTTGAGCAGATTTTTTTCACTCTTTTCAGAAGAATAAGTAGCACGTAGACATTTTAATAACCTCACATCTCAAGTGTATGCATTTCTAGTACCTGCAAGCAGCATGATTCATCTGTCTAGCACTTAATTTCTTAACTTGAAAGGTAGTAAGCTATTTAAACAGAAAGAGAGAAATGCTTTATTAGAAATAAAGAGGTCATTCTATTTTTAAGAACTTAGCCCCCATCTCCTGGTTTTACTTGTTACATATTCTCATCCTTCATAAAATTATAGGCTACCTGCTGTCAAGCAAATATGAAGATCATATGAGTAAGTATAACCAGGTAAATGCAACCGAGCAGCTGATCTGATTCCTGCATCTTCATAGCTTATAGGATTAAAGCATGACAAGCAGAAAAGTACAGGGATCAAACTTACACAGATCAATCTTCATTTGGGTTTGTTACTTTGATGTGATCCAAGTAAATTCCTTTTAAGAAGTATGGATGTGGTTGCCACTTATGGTGATTAAGTGTAATCTAATTTGATTCAATATTTTACAATATAATTTTCTTTCTAGGCTCTTTTCTGAAGATTCAGGAAATTTCACACTTAAAAGACTGCTGACTAGGAACCTATTTCTACAAACTTGTTGAAGGGGTAAATTGGACAGGGTAGAGAGGTTACCAGTTTTCCTTTTTCAGAAGTATCAGACAAATGTCATTATAAATAAATTCAAATATGCTGCACCTCTTATGTCTCACCTGTCAAGAAGGTTAATAAAGCCCTGTGTCTAGCTTGTCTTTCTGAAGACTAGACAACTCCACTTGTCCAGGCTTTCAAATGCATTGCTGGTAGGTGAATGCGAAAAACACAAAGCCAGACTGCATTAAAGTGGTTCTGTTTGAACTTTTCTTCTGAGGTAAACATGTCAGAATCACTGACAAGTTTTAGAATTTTAAAAGCTAGATTAAAAATAAAATTAACTAACACTGTTATTTTTTTAATAAAGAAACCACAGGATAAGAAACAGTATGAATAAAGGTAACTTGGTAAGAAATCTGTCTCAGAGCACTGGGACAGGGCTTGCTAACAAGCAATGTACATCAGGCTGGTGACTATGGAAATAAACTGTTACCTTCCATATTGTCTTTCAAAGCAACTTCATTCATAGTTATGACAAATGTAGCATTAATAAAATTTTTCTCTCCACATCATTTCACTCATCCATAAAAGTCCTTTGAAGGTTTTTATTAATAGTTTAGCGTATGGTGCACAGCTTGGTCTCCAGTTTCAAGGATCTGTTCAACATAAACTATTTGGTTGGCTACTGGCTTACTGTCCCACTTTATTGATTAGAATTTAATGGGAGGAATTCTATTTTGTATGACAGCAAAAACTCATGAGGAAGAAAAAGCAACAACAACTAAAAAATTTAGAACCTGTAATCAAATCTGGTTTCCTGGATCTAAACATTTTTCCATAGCCTGAAAAAAAATGAAAGATTACATAGTAAAAGAAATTTCACAGCACAAGACACATTAGAATATGAAGAGTAAACAATCATCAAGCAATGGGCTTCTATATAATCACTTTTTCCAGCACAAAAAGCAATATGAACTTTTCTCTAAAACTCTGTTGACCACAATTTTCCCATGGACACATTTGCACTGACAAAAAATGCCTGCAAAGAGGAAATAATAGAGATCTGATATTATCATATTTAGCATGACTAATCAAATAAAGAATGGATTAAATTTTTTCAAATTTACGCATATAGATCTGACTGATGACTGTGGTGAATGGTTTGTGAATTACGGCATGATTAATGGAAACTTCTAGATCTCAATCCATGTTCTTGACAGATATGAAAATGTGTGCAGTATATGAGTCTCTGGCTGAAAGCTTGACACTTCAGCAATTAAATGAGCCTGACAAGCACCTGGCCACTGCCTTTGCAGATGAGTCTGCGCATGTCTACACAAATGAAATTACTTGAAAAAAACCAGCATGTAAAACTCATAAATCTGGACTCCCTGTTTTTCCCCAGCTTAAGTAAGAGAGATACACAGGTGGCATTAAATCAAGGAGCCTTACAGTGTTCTTTAAAGTCTGAGAGTTGTGAAATCTGCTAGAGTATTCTAGTTTATGGAATCACACCACTTTCAAATTTGCTATTTCTGCCTGATTTTTGATTTCATTGTTTTGTTGAGACAATGTTGATATTTAGTATATCTCCTTTCACTGAAGATCCTCACTTTAATGTTTGAGTGTTTTCCAAATAATATCAGTAATGGAAGCTCACAAGTCACATTAAATCTCTATATCCTTTCAAGGCAAAACTCTGCTTGGGTAAGTGAGAAGACAGTGTAGGAGGCAGAGCAAGCATAGAAAAAAGGAATATTGTTAATTCTTTTTCACAATTACAATCAAAGACTATCTTTATCTCACCTCCCCTATTGTTAATCTTTGGTCAATATCTGAGTCATTTTTCCCCCTGCAGACTTATTCTTTTTTAACTCTCACATCTTTCTCTCCCTCAAGTCCTAACACTTTATAGCTTGAAGCTGTTTCTTCAAGTCCTCTCCCCATGATGTCACTCTATTACCTGAGTCCCACACTGTTTTCTGACTTCCTTCCACAATCACTCTCTAAATACTTATTCTTCAAGGATCTAGTTCTGCCTATTTATCTCTCATTTCTCCCCATTTTGATGCTTGCGTGTATCATATTTTTTCAACTCAGAAGCATGAATTTCTTTAGCTCAGCTGTGAAATCTGTGCTGAAATAACATACACTCATCCCCTATAATATTTCAGCTTCTACCAATATGTACAGAACATAAAAAATTAAAAACAAAGCATGCAATCTTAAGCCTTGCTATAACCAAACGACAGACAAAACCACATACTTACTGGCTTTACCATAACAAAATTGAATATAGCTCCTAGCAGTATTTTAACTTCAACGTAACAAACAATGCAAAAATAGTGACAGCGAAGACTAGAAGAATGAAGTACACTGATTTTTGTCATCATATAGACCTTCCTGTCATGCAGGGTTAATAATCCCTTTCAAATCACTGCTTCCTGAAGTTGTTTCATAAAATGAAAAAAAATAGGAACAATGTTCTGGTAATCATTCCCATGGGATCCCTAATGAACAAACAGTTTTGCCTACCCCCTGAACCTACTCAGGTGGTCTTTGGTCTTTGGATATTTCTGTCCTGTCAGAGCAGAAAAAAACCCAGCAGCCACAAAAACACTAACTGAAACTGCAGCAAAATCATGTGTCTTTTCAGAAGGCAGTAGGAGCGTCCCCATTGTTAAGGTAACGGAAAGAAAAAAAAAGAAAACAGAAAACAGGGAGTTTTTAAGCACATCTGAGGAAATCACATTGCTGAAAATATTTCCTCTACAGAAAAAAAGGGGGAAAAAAAGTTCTACAGAGTCTGGGAGAAGAAGGAGGAGGCACAACGAATTAAACTTCAGTTGTTGAAATTACAATAAATACCCAATTTGAAATTCAAGTAACTAAAATAATATACGCTTTGAAATATACATTTTGAAAATAAAATATCCAATTTGAAATTTAAATGTCTTACAAAAGCGTCCCCAAAATCTGAATGGGTGTCTGGACAATGATGATGTTGTACCACCAACTGATGAAAGTGCCACTGAAAACGAATGTTCTGTTTATGATATTGAAGATAAAAATCTTGACTTTTCTGAAGTCAACAGCAAAGTTCCCATGGACTTCTGCAGGGCCTCGGTTTCAAACTGAAGCTTCGAAATAATTGCGAACCTGCAGATAAGACAATTGTTACTGGTTATAATTTCATACTAAAATTATTCTATAGCCTTTCTATATATATCTCTATATTCTCAAGAAAGTACATAGACAAATTTCTTTCAGCATTTTAATATGCAAAAACACAGTTGCTCCAAACATATAGTGGAAATAGAAGTGTTTTTTAAAAAAATAAAAAGTCTGGAAGTGTCATATTGTTATGTCTGTTCTACTATATTATTTTAGATCCTCAAGTAATAATCTGTGAAAAAAAAAATGGACATTCAAAATTAATATATTCCATTTCTTCCATTTTTTTCCCTTGTTTAGCTTACCTAATGCTGACTTCCATTGGGGAAAGCACGTGTTAAAAAGCACTGATCACTATTTTACTTTTTTCAGCAAAATGTTGGAAAACCACACATACATATACAAGCAAAACTTAAAAACCTTTCTTATAGACAGGTTGACCCTGAAGACAAAGGCAATTTAAAAGGAAAAAAGAAAAAAAAAAAAGAAAAAGATTTTAAATAAAAGAACATAAATAGTGATCAATTCTGCTTATAAAACCCTTGGAGTACTGAAGGGCCAATATGTTGCCCTGTGTGGTGTGGATACAGCTCTGCCCAAAATGTAGGAATGACACAAGAAGGAGGTAAGGGACTGAGCAGTCTAAACCAGAGACTGCTTTTTTTTCATTATTTTTTTAAAATTGAAGCCTATGCATGAGTGGATACACCTGTGTGAATCTTCAGCATGCCACCATCACAGAATCATACAATAATTAGGGTTGGAAAGGACCTTAAGATCAACTAGTTCCAACCCCCCTGCCATTGGGCAGGGACACCTCCCACTAAACCATGCCATCCAAAGCTCTGTCCAACCCAGTCTTGAACACCACCAGCGATGGAGCATTTGCCACTTCTTTGAGCAGCATTTGCCATTTCTTTGGGCAGCCTGTTCCAGTGCCTCACCACCCTTACAGTAAAGACCTTCTTCCATATATCTAACCTGAACTTCCCCTGGTTAAGTTTAAGTTCTAACCCGTTACTCCCGTCCTATCACTATAATCCTGAATGAAGAGTCCCTCCCCAGCATCCTCTTCAGATCCTGGAAGATATCTATGAGGCCTTCAAGCAACCTTCTCTTCTCCAGGCTGAACAACCCCAACTTTCTCAGCCTATCTTCATACGGGAGGTGCTCCAGTTCCCTGATCATCCTCATTGCCCTCCTCTGAACTTGTTCTAACACTTCCATGTCCTTTTGATGTTGAGGACACCAGAACTGCACACAGTACTCCAAGTGAGGTCTCAGGGGAGCAGATTAGAGGGTCAGGATCACCTCCTTCGACCTGCTGGTCATGCTCCTTTTGATTCAGCCCAGGATAATGTTTGGCTTTCTGGGTTGCGAGTGCACACAGCTGGCTCATGTTCATTTTCTTATTGACCAACACCCCCAATTCCTTCTCCACAGGGCTGCTCTGAATCTCTTCAATGCCCAGCCAGTATGTGCGCCTGGGATTGCTCCAACCCAGTTGTAGGACCTTGCACATGGCATGGTTAAGCTTCATAAGGTTGGCATCAGCCCAGCTTACAAGCATGTCAAGGTCCCGCTGGATGGCATCCCTTCCCTCCAGCATATCAACTGAATCACATAGCTTAGTGTCATCAGCAGACTTGATGATCACTCACTCAATTCTTTCCGTGTTGCCAGCAAAGTTGTTGAACATCCTGGCAAGGTAAGCTTACTTCCCAAGGTAATATGAAGAAAAGCCTCACTCCCACAATTTGCCTTTGAGCGTGTAAAAGTCAGACTTCTCTGCATCTGTGCATGATACATCTGTTACATCATGCTTCCTCAGTAACCTGGAGAAGGAAACAGAGAGGAGCATACTGGAAAATTGCTGTCTTCTGCCCACCATGCACAGCAGAACAAAAGGCCCAGGTGATGGTGTGCTCCCAAACCATCCCTAGGATCTTCAGGCAGGCAGCTGAAACTGGGAGCTGGGATAGCTCTGAGTCCCGCACTCTGGACATCTGTCTATCCCATGCCCTCTACTAACGCTATATTTAAAGATGAGAATTATTGTATCTTCAAGGACAGATTCAGAGAACTGCTTCCTGGAAATGAAAGCAGCTGTTGAAATTAACAGCTTTTGCCACTACTAAACTCTAATGGGCTGCAACTGTTAGCCTGAAAAGATTTTAGATGTCATTACCAATCCCTTGTGTCATCATTCTTTTTCAGTCATTCATTGACACAATGTCCTGATGACATGCATTTGCAGAAATAATTGGACACTTTACATTCAAATTCAACACACCTTTTCCTTCAAGTTGCATTTTGTGATTCATGATTAGCAAAGATTGAAAAAAACTTAAGAATACAGAAAATTTCTTCTTGTTTCAGAAGCTGAAAAACTAATACCTCAAAGTGACCTGCTGCAAACTTGATACTGATTTTGACCAGATTGCAGGAAGATAGAATTGGAAATGTTCAGAGTAGCAATTTAGAATAAACTATTCTTGAAACAAATGTGACAATAACAATTTTAACGAAAAACAGAAAGGCTAGAAAACTCAGGTTGTGTTTTCAAAGTCTCTGAAGTCTCTAAATGAGATATTTGCTGCGTCGATTACAAATGCAAGAGCTGCGATTTCAAAAGGTGTAACAAGGAAAGAACAAAGGTGTGATAAAAATCACTAGGCAAAATTAGAACTTATCGTACTGACCAATACCACTTGTTCATCATCCTGTATTCCTTTGTCTGGGTCTATTTAGCTGGGGTTTTTGTTGTTGTTTGTTTTGCTTATTTCCCCTCTTAAATTTTAGATCTTATGAATAGGGACTGTCTCTTTCCACTTCTGTATATTCAGTGTCATGCTCATTGACTGCAGATTTTCAGTGTTGCCACAGAACAAAAAA
>JARCZZ010022112.1:0-15405 GCA_030323915.1 Brotogeris chrysoptera
TTCATCAGGTTGGCATCAGCCCACCTCACAAGCATGTCAAGGTCCCTCTGGATGGCATTCCTTCCCTCCAGTGTATCCGCAGAACCAAACAACTTGATGCCATCGGCAAACTTGCTGAGGGCACACTCAATCCCACTCTCCATATCACCGACAAAGACGTTGAACAAGATAAGTCCTAACACTGATCCCTCAGGGACATTACTCGTTACTGGTCTCCAGTTGGACATTGAGCCATTGAGAACAACTCTCTGTGTGCAGCCATCCACCCAGTTCTTTATCCACCAAGTGGTCCACTTATCAAATTGCTATCTCTCTAATTTAGAGACAAGGATGTTGTGTAGGACAGTGTCAAACACTTTGCACAAGCCCAGGTAGATGATGTCAACTGCTCTGCCCCAGTCCATCAGTTCCATAGCCCCATCATAGAAGGCCACCAGACTGGTCAGGCAGGATTTCCCCTTAGTAAAGCCATGCTGGCTGTCACCAACCACCTTGTTGGTTTTTTCATGTGCCTAATCTCATTTGAAATTCATAAGAAAAGAACAAATTATTAATCTTGGCACTACACTGCTTCAGCTAACTACCTAAGGAACTGTTAATTCTAACCATACCACCAGAGTCTGTCTGCATATGCTAGTTCTCCGCCCATCCAGTGACCACTGGCAAACCAGTAACATACAAATACAGGCAAACCATCAGCAATATAAATCAGTAAATAGGACTCAGAGTACTTCAGTGAAATCTACACAAGGTTAGAAGTGAAATCCCTTTCCAGGATTACTTCTGGGGTAGGAGGATATGCTTATTCTTTAACCTCTTCTTGTAGGGGAAGGTGAAGCTAAATGTGTCAGCAGAAGAAACAGATCAAAATATTCTCTCTTTAAAAGGACACAAGCAAACAAAAGCCACCAAGTGACCTAAAATACTTGTTAAATATCAGTGATGAAGAGAACAGCAGCTACAGAACATCAGAGGAACCAAGGAGTAGCATAACACCTATGAAAAGTGTTTTCAGAATGTTTTAAAACTACATTGAAGAATTACATTAACAGTTCCACCAAAAAAAAGAAAAAAATCTCAAAACATTTAAACTTTAAATTCCACTTACAAAAACTTATAATCCAATTATGAATGTGCTACTTTCACTAATTCATGCATTTATCTGTCAAGTACAAGCAGCCTAATGCGCCATAAAATCCTGTCTAAAGTATTTGGCATACAGTACCTCAGTAATAAGAGCTTTAGAATGGAACAAAGTACTCCAAAATATATTACAACCTCAGCCCTAACAATTCCTTCACAGATACCTCTATTAATGCAATACAGTACTTGGTACAATAATTTTCTGGGACTGGGGTGGGAAATAAGGCAGAACAGTTCAAAATAAAGGCTTTACTATCAGGCAGTTCTTAGAAATCTACACTAACATACAGGATGCATTACTAATGGAGATAACCTGTTCTGTTGTCCCATTTTGCTTATACTTTGGTATTGTCTGATGCTCTACCCTAGCAAAAAAATATCTAAGATATAAGTTCCCAAACTAGGAAGAGCCTGAGAATTTCCACTCTTTAAACAAGAACAAAAACTCACTTCAGAAGCATTGTTGTGCACCATATGCTAGAGCTACTGGCTATGAACATGAAAAGTTGTGATGAGAAATTTTATGAACAAAACTCAGAAGAATTTCAAATAAACTAAAAGAGTGGGAGAATAAAGTAGCTCTAGCCACATCAAGATTTCTAACTTTCTTGCAATGTCATGCTAATATTAATGAAACCCTTTTATGACCAACAAAATCTTATTAGAAACTGAACACTTTTTTCCCCTCCATTTCAATATAAGTGGCACAAGAATCCTGTAATGCTCTGCTTTAAAAAAACAGCAAAAGAAACCCTCACTACTGCTCAGCAACAAGGAGTTTTGCATTGCAGCAACTGTGCAAATGAAAGTAACTCACTACTGGAAGGCTTCACTGCTCATAAGATGAACCCCAGCACTAACAAGGACCTTCCTGCTACTGTGTCTCCTGAGCATTCACTTTCAGCACAAAATGAAACTTTGCGAACCCAGCCCATACTCTTCTAACAAAGCTTTTTAGGATATCATAGAATACAATCGTAGAAACATAGAATAGTTAGGGTTGGAAAGGACCTTAAGATCATCTAGTTCCAATCCCCCTGCCACGGGCAGGGACACCTCCCACTAAACCATGTTACTACCCTTCCAGGATTCCAACATTCACTCAATGAACAATCAAGAACTTTTCAAGATTTCAACTTTCAACTGAAAGAGGTAGACTGAGATAAGATATAAAGAATAAATACTTTACTGTGAGGGTGGCAATTCAGTAGAACAGGCTGCCCAGAGAAGTTGTGGCTGCTCTATCCCTGGAAGTGCTCAAGGCCAGGCTGGATGGGGCTTTGAGAAACCTGGTCTATTGGAAGCTGTCCCTGCCTATGGCAGAGGGATTGGAACCAGGTGATCTTTAAAGTCCTTTCTAACCCAAGCCATTCTATGATTCATGCTGATTGGCATGTCAAACATGGAATTAGCTTTTACTGTTTCTATAGTAAAAGTTAAAATTAAGATTACATGCTCAAACCTATGCAGTTCCATACCCAAGATCCAATAAGTGTCATAACTACTGATAACTTTGCTCCGACATAAACGTAGGTGTTAGAGCTACTAAAGATTATATCTAGGGCTTGCAAGGATGTGCCATCCCCAACACCAGATCTCTTATCCAACTCTATCTTGCACACATGTGCAGCTGCATTCACATATTTAACTACCTATGAGTTCAAATCCCAGAAGAGCTGCTTTGCTAAGACACAGAACAATCACTTTGGGTTTTTACTTCCTTTTCTGCTCACCTCCCTTTCCTTATAATTTCTTGTTAACATTACTAAATGGACAAATATGTAAGAATTAACAGAAACAAATGAGCTGCACAACACTGTCTTCTAAAGGCAAAACAAGCATTAATGACAGTAATACAGAAAGATATATGGATCTGCCATAACTCTTCTACCTTCTCTCAGCTGCTGTTAGCCCTACCACCTCGGCAGTCATGAGCTGCTACGGTGAGCAACTGGAAATCAGAGCAGGTTTGCTCCATGAAGCCACTTCCTCAAGTAACCATCACACACCCAGCAGAAGATCAAAGCCCCATAGCAGGAGCTGCCAACATGCTCTTCCGCTACGGAAAGCAAAAGCTGGAGAAACTTCAGCTGGCTACGAGGCTGCTTACTGCAGGCAGTTCCTTTGGAAATGGGTTTTCATGTTCATCACAGTGATCACATGCATGATAGGTACCACAACCTTTTTTTGTGTGCATACTTTATGCTAGCCTGCAAGCACTTCTGGCCTAGCCAGCTGGAAAGTTCAATGCAGTGCAGAAAAACACCAGTATTGTCACCAGCAGTCTTGAATGAAGATCCTTATCATGTCTCATTACTTTTCCCTCCAGCCTCTGATACAGTTCTGAGCAGCCTTGTTATCTACATCACTGTGCCTTTGTTTTGCCAACTTCCTCAAGCTACTTTGAAAATAAAATTAAAAAAAAAAAAATCTGTAAAGAGTAAAATCATAACGGGGCTTGAAAGCAGCCTCTGGAGGTCATCTACCAGCTCAAAACAGGCAAACTTCAAATTTGTATTCCTATCAGGCTGCTCTGGACCTTGTCCAGTCAAAAGTCTCCACAGATGGAGAGTACATGGCCCCTCTGGACTTCTGATGCAGCACTCACCCACTCCCATGCAACCAGACATTCCCTTCATGAACTACTGAAATTTCCATTCTTATGTCTTGCAACCATTGATTCATCTTTTCACCATATACTTCTGAGAGGAAAGCCACTGAGATGAGTGGCTATCATCTCTGTAATCCCTTGCTTAAAGATGGTTAAATAGAGCAATTACACTCTCCCTTAGCATTCTCTTCCTCACAGCTGCAGACCCAGTTCCCCCTCCTCACCCTCAAGTGCTCCAGCCCCCAACCATCTGAGCAACCCAGTGCTAGACCCTCTCCAGTTTGTCTCTTTCACGTAGGGCATGTATATAAGTGACCTACTGCACAGCACTACAGGTGGAGCCCCATGGCTGCCCCACAAATGCAAACAGTCCCTTCCCTGTACTCGCCAGCCAAGCCCTTGCCAATGCAGCCCAGTAAATAGCTAGTCTTGAAGACTACAGAGGCCCACTGCTGACTTCTGGTAGCTTCAAATGCATCAGGAGCCCCTGGTACTCTTCTGCAAGAGTTGCTGCCTAGTTAGCAGTTCCTAGCAACTGAGAGCAGCAGAAGCATTTTCATTTTATGCACCTTCATGCACAGGGACCCACACATGGTATTTCCATGACTTTGAGATAGCAATGAGAAACTTGACACCTAATGTTCATCCTTCTTACTTCATAACAATCAAAACACAAGACTAGAGACACCGCAGGTTTTGATCAGCAGACTGAGGTTTGGGGTTTTTTTTAAATACTCAAATCAGTAATTAGTGAATACACTTTCCAGCAGCTCTGCAGAATTAATGTTTTCCCCTTCTTATTTTTAGTGTATACACACATGAGCACATATACAGTATTTGCTTTGTTTGCAATACAAGTGACCATTAAGTGAAAGTGTATTTTCTGCAGTCACCATTTTAGTATTAGACTACAACATCCAACTGAGAATAATTTGATAAGCATCCTGTCTGCTCACACATTAGCATTAGCATCTGATCACATATCAGCATTTACCTAACAACAGAAGTGACAACATGGGCAGCAACTAGAGGTTTATTTAGAATGAAGCTTACAGGCAACCAATTTGGACAGAAAAAGAACTAAAAATTAGTTTCTAATCACTTGGAGGAAAAAAGCATCTGACATTAAGAAGAAATGTGGTGCTATTAATTATAAGCCTTATGCTTTCCTCACACAAATCTAAGAAAATGAAGGCCTTAGAAAACCTTACAAAACTATTTTACAGAATAAGTAAGTCAAGGTAACGGTACTATATAAACAGCTGGTTGGGCAGTTCTCCACGCTGATTCGATTCAACATCAGTAATGGATCTCTTTCTCAGCGTCTGACGCAGTCAGATCCAGTCTCACCTGGAGGAGCTCTCACCTAAAGGCTTCGTAAAATCTATAGCAGAAACAACCTGCTATTCATTGTCAGCTGTATGATAAGTTGGAGTGCTCCTTATGCTACAGAGGATGGCAGTCTTCCAGCTCAGGAAAGGACACCCACTACCACGTGCTTGGTGTGCTCCTTGAGCTCACACATCAAAGTTTGCATCAAGGAAATCTTAAGTTATGCTTTTAAAGTATCCAGCATTTCTGGTTCTTTCTGATTTTGTTTTCTGGGACTTAACTCTTCAAATATTTTCTTTAATTAAAGTTCTCATGCACACCTACACTTATTGTTTGTAAATTTCAAGACAATGTACTGGCAACATATTCCATCTATCATGAATTTCTCACCAACATCTCCAAGTTCTAAGGCAGCACATTTCTTAAAAGCATCTTTTTATACAGTTATTTGTACAGATGAATGCTACTAATAAAATTGCACTAAGTATTTGGTAAATACAAACAACTTGGGAAGTTCATCAATGACCTACATCCGCAGTCCCTTATTTTGCGTAGGAGCTGGGACAGAAGAGTTAAGTATTTCAAGCTTTTTTTTCCTGAAGACTTCATACATTTGTGAGATATACTATAGTTTTTCCCAGCTTACTAAGAGAAGTTTTGAAAGCTGAATTAAAAGCTGCCCCTACCAAGCAGAATAACTAAAAAGATAAATGCTACATATTTCTGAAGTATCACAAAAGATGAGCATTTGCACTCCTACATGTAAAACACAGTCCTAAAATACTTCGTATTTTTTTCTTCACAAACACAATATTTAAAGAAAGCAGGAAAACACAGTTATCAGCACTGTGAAGATGCATCTTCTGCACCAGCCCCCCACCTCAAGTCCAAAAATTTCCATATTGTTTTATTTTAGGACCCCTGTTGATACGATATATATGCTTTAAAACAATAGGTGTGCAAGAGGATGTCCTTCCACATTAAGTTAATAACATACAACTTCTATACCAACATTCACTACAAATGGATCCTCATCCCCAATTAATTTTGAGCTCTACAGTGCATTCAAGAAGCCAAAATAAACATCTTGTTCAGAATGCTTTTCAGTAACAGCAACAGAAGACAAAGTCTGCAAAACAGACCTTTTAAACGAGCACTCCTCAACATAGAAGAGGTTTGCCCACTTCCATCATTTAAATCTTCAAGCAACTGCTACTTGATCTGTAAATACTTTTGTGCATGTGTATGACTGATAACAATCCCCACTGAAGCAGCTTCCTTGTCTTCCAACCTGTCAATGGTATAGCTGTTTGTTCAGACACATATGTGAATTAATCAGGCTGAAACAGCCCATGAGGAAGATTTTTTTCAGCTGGACCAGTTAGCTCCTTGATGTATTTTGCCACATACTAGCTGGTAAGGAACAGCAGGTAAGAGAAATTGCTTAAGCAAGGTAGCCAGTGAACATGAAATTATGGTGTGATGTTATAGAAATATAAATCCTTATAATTGCTTTGAAAATTAAGGACTTTAACACCCTAGTATCTTTCACTAACACTACAGTCACTGTTAAAAACAATGTATGCAAGTAACTATTTCTGTATTTTTATGCAAATATACCTTGTAATGGAGCAACAAATGCTTCTCTAAATATAGCTCATCTTTTCACAAGGACGGCCAGAAAGGGCCTTTATCAAATTCAAAGGTTTAAACGGAGATGGAATTTTACAAGAGGATTCTTGAAAGATTTGAAAAACTACATGTTTAGATTACCAAACCAAAGTAAAAAGTGTTTTGTAGAATCCATGTCCAAATGGTGTAAATTTCACAGCAGGCAAACAACATAAGTAGTCTCAACTGGATTTTTAAAGTGCTTTCAAAAGCCAAGAGATCTTTCAGTAACATAAACAGAAGCCTGTTTCTGCAGGTTTAGAATCAAGGACTAAGGGTTTGTTTTTTTTTTAAGGAAACAGTCACCACAATAAAACACATTTTTATTAATAACAAATAGGATCAAAACTATATTAGTCAAATTTCTAAAGTGATACAGCAATGAACAAAAATATCTAGTAAAACTGTATACACACAGCATTTTTTTTACCCCCCATGAGGGGTGAGTAGGAAATTAAATTTAAGAAACAGTACACTATGTAGACTATCAAGGACATTTATATTTGTCCAGAACACTGGATCAATCCTCAGAAATGAGAAGCTGAGCACATACTTTCCATGCATCTTTTAAACAATAAGCACTCAAACAATTTAGTTGTGAAGGATGAAAGAAACCAGAAACCACATCTACAGTGAACAAATAACCAGGCAGCATTACAATCTCAAATACATCCCATTAGCTCATGGTTTAAAAAACAAACAAACAAAACATGAAATAAACTCATTAATTCATTTCAGGTAACTAGCAGGCAGAAAATAAATTGTTGTCAAAGTCTCTAAGCACTTGTTTATTCCCTAACATTTGCATAGTGATTCATCAATATAACAAGTGTACCTAAAGCCTTTGCAAAGGAGGTTACATCTGCACCCCTTAAAGCCAGAGGCCTTGGTCCCAAAGATAAGGGTTAAAAGTTAAAAGCATGAAACACATATACAAAAGGCAACTCTACTTCTGCCTAGAACAAGCAGTCCAAAATCTCAGGACTCAGAACCATATTAGATCATTTTACTAATGTTTCTGACCTAGAAGTCTCCATGAAGTATATGGTAGCCCATGAGATTATTTTGAATGCTTATACAAGCCAATGGCCCAAAAACTTTGGGAACTTCACACTGGAGGACAGGAAGATACATTAAAATTCCTTTTTCAGACTGGTGACAATACAACTTCATACATCCTCTGCAACTATGGGTTAGTCTTGTTCAACAGATGTTTCTCTCTCCCTTCTATCATACTTCTGGCCAGCTGGCCCTGCAAACTGTCTATAGCCAACGGGCAGCTGCAGTTTGTCTGGTCCTGCACTGGCATCACCCGTTCGGCAGAACTCCATACTGGCATCCTACTATCAAGCTAGCCTATGTTACACATCTTTAAACCAAGTGGGGAAGAAAGACAAGATGGCTACCCCCACAGACTGAGCTTAAAGCAAGGGACTATTTGATATTCAACATATTTTTGTTAACTATTATTTGAAGAATCAAGTTTTCCTTCATTACAGACCAGGAATGTTAACATAAGTCAGTGAGCTCACTCTAACAGTACCCTTAACTACATTCAGCCCAGTTTCTTTTTATGTTGCAGTCTAAACCATTTTCGTTACCTAATATACTGACATATCTGCAAATACATTAAGATTGAGGTTTCACACCATTTTGGCCTAGAAGTGAATTTGTTGGCATCTCTGGAAGTGAGAACAGGTGAGACCACCACTGGTTAAGTCTCCACACCAGTAAGTAAAACCCAGCTGCAGCCAGCAAGCGTGCTCAATTCCACATGCACATGCCCTAGGGCAAGTAATACTTTCCTTCCCCTAACAAGCCTAACACCCTTTGTGTTTATATTATCAGACAGGCCAAAGTGTGTAGGATTTTTTTTTATTGTCTGAAAGGCTTCAGCACGCCTGTTCCGTACATCAAAATTCCAACATGCTATATGCTCAAAACCATTACTGTAGCTGTGCGGATGGTGAGTGGGGACAAGACAAGCAGGGTTTACATTTGTAGGTTATTATTAGTGGTGCTCAGTTCAAACTCAGGAATCACCACAGATAAAAAGGCAAACTGGCTTTGGGAGAAAAACTGAATGTAAGAACAGAGAGAAACCAAAGAGAAAAAGAAATTCCCTGCAAAGAAACAGCTCACTCCTTTCCCAAGAAATGTAAGAATTAAAAGGCAAACAAATGAAAGACACCGCTGCACTCCCCCCCAAGCACCTATTATCTGGAGCAGCTACATTATCCCAGAGGAACATTTTTTTGCCCGGAGGAGCATTTCCAGGAGCAAGGTCATGGAAGTTGGCCGCAGAGGTGGCTCGCAGGGCAACATTCCGACCCCGCGCCCGGAGACCCTTCCCTTCCCGAAGGCCGAGCGAGCGACCAGGCTGCAAGGCAACGTCGGCCCGGCCTGCCCCGGTACCCCCTCTCCCTGCAGGAGGAGGAGGAGCCCCGCGCAGAGCCTCCTGCCCCTCCTGCCACACTAACAAAGAGGCCCCCGCCATTATCCACGGAGACACCTCCAGCCCCAGCACACAGGGAAGGTCAGCAGACCGGAGAGCCGCCGGTCACCGCACCGCCGCCTGCCTCTGGGCAAGTGCACAGGACGGTCCCAGCTCCCTCCCCATCACCGCCCCGCCGAAACATAAACAAAACCGCAGACACCGGGCCCGGCCCCCGCAGAGCGGCCGCTCGCCCGCGTACCGTACCGTACTACACGGAACGGTGCCATACTGCACAATACCATACCATACCATACCGTACGCTGTCCCTCCCTGGCTCGGCCGCACTTCCCCCCCCCACACACCCTCACCGCTCCAGCACCAGCACAACCACAACCCCCCCACCAACCCGACACTCACCACCGCCTACTACCTCGGCCGCTGAGTAACGAACCGGGGCCGGGCCACGCACACGCACCGCGCTCCGCCCGCCCGCTGCGGCTGCCCGCCCCCTCCGCTCGCCTTGCCCCGCCTCCGGTCTCGGCTCCGCTCTACCGCAGCCCGCGGCTGCCCTCGGTCCCGCTCTCGCGCTGCCCTTCACCGCAGCCTTGCCTTGTCCCGTGGCACCGACCTGGCCCCTGCGGGGGCTGCGCGGCCCCGGCTGCCCGCGCATCCCTGCTTGACGTTAGCTTCACTCTGTCTCCTGCGCACCCTTTCCCGCGGAGCAGTTCCTTTCCTGAATGACGCCCCTGGGCCAGACCTCCCTTCCTGCTGGGGCTTTCATTAAAACATCGCGTTCTTCGGGTCTCTGCTTTCCTGCTCTCCGCCAGTGCTTTGGCTCCCAACCGCCGCTCACTGGCATCAGTTTTTCTGCTGCTCCTAGACATCTTTCTCGTCCTTGGCAGCTCCAGGCTTCCCGTTGCATGCCTGGCATGGCAGCGCTTTATCTCATTATTGGGCGTCTGGAGTATTGTAACGTTTTCCTGTTCTATATCTGTTTTGGCACTGTTTTTCCTCTAAATCTTCAGTGCCTTTTGTGGGATTTGGAGTTATTCATTACCACTGCCTTTGGCTCTTGGCACCTGACATGAGTATATTCTCTCCTTTGGTTTTTTATGTTTTGTATATCATAGTCCCTTTTTCTTTTTTTTTTTTTTTTTTCTCCCCTTCCTTTTTCCCCCAGGAATATCCCTGCTTAGAGACAAAAGGAGGCCCCTCAGTGCCTTGAAGCCATATCGATATGGTTGAAGCAAACCTTTGTGTATTTTTACTGTGTCGTATAAAACAGGCCTTATGAGCAATATTTAACAATGCATAAAATCTGCCAGTTAGGCATAGGGCACTGATAATATGGACATTCCACATTTAATTCATTGCCAAATATCTGAGTGGCCTATGTCACATTTTTTAGGATGACAAAGATTATATTGTGATTGTTGCTGCTAGCAGCGTTTGTCCTCCAATAATAAGCATGGATTTTTACATGGTAAAGGTGGTGCTTCAGAGTATTACAGTTCTGCCTGCTATCTTGGTGATAAAATCTTCACTTCCATAAAGCTGCCCGTATACTACTCACATGTTCATTTTATTAAGACCTCTGCACTCTCTGCCCTTAAAATTCTCAATTTAAGTAAGCCCATTTTCACTCCCTAAGTTAGAAGTTGTTCTTTTACAAATCCCCACAGATATATGATGCTTTTTTTGTATCTATACAAGCCCCTCAAACAAAACCATTGCTGACAGTCCATCCCCAGTCCTCTTTAGATGTCACTGGGCTTTAAGTATGTTTCTAAAACACACCTCCCACCTCACCTCTTATCATTTCCGTGGGACAGCCCCAGAAATTAATTAGCCAGTTTTTAGCTTTGAGGCTTTTTCTTGTTGCAGTACATTAGATCACAGCCAGATATTGCATTCCCTTCCCTGTTTATGTGTGCCAAAGGCAAATCTCAGCTGGCAGAAGGGGCAATATGAATACCCAAAATACACTGCAGGCAAAATTTAATCTGGGTAGGTCATATTTATCTTCACAGGCAGATTAAACTAGCCCTGCTGACTTTGGCTGATGCAGGCCACATCACCTTGAGATGTTTCTTTCTACTGGCTAATAGACCTCTGGTGTTAATCTCCAGTCTCTTCTGCATAGCAAACAAGTGGGGTGACATCATGTTCAGCCAGTTCAGTTATTTGCAACAAGACCCATGGCGTTACAGATCCCTGATGTTTCTCCAAATGTTTTTCTTTCGGGGAGAGTTATTGTTCCCAACTATCCCATTTGAATTAAGACTGCGTCCATATAACCAAAAGCCCAAATACTGAACCTGCGAGAAATTTCAGTTTCGCAGGCAGTTGTGAAGATTTGGAGGAGAAAAAGGCAGAGACCAATGCCTATTGGAGCTTCTTGAAAATAGTAAGCCAATTGTCCATCAGATGCAGACAACCAAGTAGCACAAGAAGGATGCAGAGGAAGATGATAAAAAGCCTGAGACACATCGGAAGAAATCCTGGGCATATCCAAGGGTAATAACTTGCATAATGTACAGAGGTTTGGTGCCCAGTATTTTGGAAAGGACAAGGCATTCTTTCCACGGGAAAGATTTGCAAGAGAAGAAAGACAACAGTCCCTTTAAAGTATAAAATAGTGTTTTGTTTAGGATCCAGATTTGTCTTTTTCAGGGCATAATGAAACCCTCATTAAGACTTAATAGTTTACAAAGTTGACACTTTCAAACAGAGAATGATTTTTTAAAACTAGTCCTCACACACAACCTTCTATGCCACCAGCATCTATTGCCATCTTGCATGCAGAGCTGATAAGCAACATAAATAATTCAGAATTTACAAAAAAAGATCAGATTGGTGTTGCAAAACATGATGAAGGAGCATTATATATTTTAATAGGGGCTCCAAAATATGGAAAGATTTTATGAAGGAAAACTGAAAGGAAGAATTTCATACTGTAAATTTGCTGCTTACTAGTGTAATGGTTTAAGAAAATACTATGATAGATAGGTGGTAAAGTTCCTGTAAACTATGCAAAATTTACAAGACATTGAAATAACTGAGAAAATTGGGCTGTTCAGCCTGGAGAAGGATGTGTGGAGACCTCAGAGCAGCCTTCCAGTATCTGGAGGGGGCCTACAAAGATGCTGCAGAAGAACTCTTCATCAGGGACTGTAGCAACAGGACAAGGGGTAATGGGATCAAACTTAAACAGGGGAAGTTTAGGTTAGATATAAAGAAGCAGCTTTTTTCTGTAAGGGTGGTGAGGCACTGGGTTGCCCAGGGAAGTTGTGAATGCTCCATCCCTGGCAGTGTTTAAGGCCAGGCTGGACAGAGCCTTGGGTGGCATGGTTTAGTGTGAGGTGTTCCTGCCCATGGCAGGAAGGTTGGAACTAGATGATCTTAAGGACCTTTCCAACCCTAACTATTCTATGATTCTATGATTGACTGATTTTATAATACATCTCTAAGTAAGGACAAAGTTTTCTTTGTATGTATAATCACTTTTTCAAACCCAAGTCCTTAAATAAGAAAACAAAACTGCAAATGCCACTGAGCAACACTATAGTGTTGTTTTCAAAACTGCTTTTCACAAGTATGTTGAATTGCTGAGGTGAGCAGCTTGAGAGAGGACGCCTTCAACACCTGACCGTTGGGAAGCTCAGCGTCCAGGAGCCTCAACTCAGAGCGGAGAGAGCCCCCGAGGGAGCCTCAAGTCCTCAACAGGACTTGCCCAGGAGCCGTCAGCTCAGCTGTCGCGAGCAGACACTCACAGGGAGCTGCGCCAGGAGGAGCGGCACCAGCCCTGGCTGGGGTAAAAGCCTGCCCCAGGGAGCGCGAGCGAACAGGAGCACAGCACGGCAGTCAGGCTGTGGCGCGGCGCTTGGTGCCGGCAGCGAGAGCGGTCCCTGCTCTGGGAGCTCTGCTCTGGCTGCCCCGGCCGTGGCAGCGTCAGCGCCAGACAGAGCCGATGAGAGGGGAGCGTGCAGTGCAGAGCTCGGGGTGTAGAGAGCGCCTGCACTGCTCTCCTGAGGGGAGGGTGCACAAACGGGCAGGGCTGCACTCGGCGCTCCTTGGTGCAGGTCTTCCTGCAGCGGGTGGCTGAGCTAAGGGAAGCTGTCAATAGGCTGAAAGATCTCAGGGAAGTCGAGAGGAAGCAGGACTGCTTGCTCCAGCCCCAAACTGCAGGGGCCACAAACGCCCATTGTTGCGCATACAGGAAAGAAGCAGGGTATTAACCCAGAAAGCTCGGAATTTGTAACAAACAAACAAGAAAAACAAAGAAACAAAAACAAAACAGAAAAAAAAAAAACCCTCCACCACGAAAAGGACAATTAAAAGCAAGAGGCTTCCTCCTAAATCTGACCTCCCTACCCAGAACCGCTTTGCTGTCCTGCTGAGCTGATGAGAAAACACATACCTCACTATATGAACAATCAGCTGATGCACTGGTAAAGATCACTACTGGTGCCTCCAGGAAAAGCAGCGAGTCATAGTAGTAGGGGACTGTACTTTGCAAAGCACACAGTCACCCATCTGTCGGCCTGACCCAGTCTCAAGGGGGGTGTGTTGCCTACCAGAGTTTCCGATCAGGGATGTTGCAGAGAGGCTGCCTGATCTACTAAGTCCCACTGAATCACCCACTTCTAGTGGTCCATGTGGGTGCTAACCAGATAGATAGCAGTAGCCCGGATAACATTAAAGACTACAGAGCCCTGAGAGAGGTGGTTAGGGGCTCTGGAGCTCAGATAATTTTTTATCAATTCTCCAGAATGAAGGGGAGTACCTTAAAAAGGCTAGGAGGATTTGGCAGGTAATAAATGGTTAGAATAGTGGTGCCATAGACAGGGGCTTGGGTATATAGAACATGGGGCTCAATTTGGGAGGTCAGGGCTGCTGAAGGCTGGTGGAGCTGGTCTGACAAAGAAGGGGAAGAGCTGTTTTGGTAGGAGGCTTGCCAGGCTGGTCAAGAAAGCTTTAAACGAGATGGATTCAGCAGTCATGAAATTGCATTAAAAATGTAGTTTTGTCATATTTGAATACTTCAAGTTCTTATCAATTACCACACTCTTGGGGGTAAACACAGGTTTAACATGCTGATGTTTATAAACTGCAAAGCAAACAGTTCAGGCTGAAATCTTTGGAGTGTAGGCAACAGATCTAAGTATTTGATGCAAATTTTGATGTACAAAAATCAGTAAAAAATTAGAAGCTATAGCATAAAGTAACAGGCCCAAAGATACCTGGAGTAGTTACTTTTGCCCACAAAACATCTATAGTAAAGAATAATGATTTATTTTTGCACCAAAATCGATTAGGAAAATACACATAGTAACTCAATATGCTTCAGCTGAATGGAACTGTTTTGAAGAGATAGGGGGTGGTAGCTGCTTAAACTGCAAAAGCTGTTTTCCAAGTAAATATCTGATTATGCCTACAGTCATTTTTTAGACAAGCTGAAAATAGAAACCAGATATTCTAGGCATGCGCCTTTGTAGGACTGCTTCACTACTCCACAGACTAAAGAGGAAAGACCTGTCACATCAGGAAAGATGCTGCCTGATCTGCTCCCTGTATAACAACCAGTGCAACTAGGAAAAGGCGATGGGTGACAGTACTAGGCGACTCTTCTGCAAGGTATGGAGACATGCATTTGCTAACCTGACCCATTTTCTAGAAAGTTGTGCTGCTGTCAAGGGCTTATATGAGGGATTTCACCAAGAGACTACCAAGCCTTGTAAAGTCACTGAGTATTACCCACTGCTGCTGTTTCATGTGGGCACCAGGGATACAGCCAGGCGCAGCCTGAGGAACATCAAGAAGGGTTACAAAGCCCTGACAGCAGTGGTAGGGAACTCTGGAGTGCGGGTAGTTTTTTCATCAGTCCTCCCAGTCAAAGGGCAGGCATTTGAATGGGCCAGTCAAAACTGACAAATCAACAAATGGTTACAGGACTGGTGGCACAGCCGGCGGTTCAGCTACTTAGAGCATGAGCCTTGCTTTGAGAAACATGGATTGATGAGGACTATGTTGGAGAAGGGAAAGAGCATCTTCGGTCATAGGCTGTCACCAAGCACCTTGTTGTTTTTCATGTGCCTCAGCATGCCTTCCAGGAATCTGCTCCAAGATTTTGCCAGGCACAGAGGTGAGGCTGACTGCTCTGTAGTTCCCTGACTCATCCATTTTCCCCTTCTTGAAAATGGGGGTTATA
>JARCZZ010022113.1:902-11894 GCA_030323915.1 Brotogeris chrysoptera
GGCTGCCGCCCCCCCCCCCCCCCCATCCTCTGCCCTCCACAGGGTGAACCTGGCAAACAAGGTCCCTCTGGTTCTCCCGGTGAGCGCGGTCCTCCCGGCCCCATGGGCCCTCCTGGCCTGGCTGGGCCCCCCGGTGAAGCTGGACGTGAGGTGAGTGGCTGTGGTTAACCATCGGTGCTGGGGGGCATGGGCACCCCTCCCATCAGCATCGGGCTTGCTGCGCTCACTGAGGACGTGCCAACTCATGGCACTCGTGAACGTGGTGACGCTCAGGCCCCTGTTAGCCCTGTCCTGCCCTCATGAGGGATCTCTGCTCCTCTGTAGGGTGCTCCCGGTGCTGAAGGTGCCCCTGGTCGCGATGGTGCTGCTGGTCCCAAGGTGAGTGGGCAACCGTGGGAAAGGGTGATGGGGATGTGCTGGCTCACACTGACCTCTCCTCTTCTTCCTCCTCATCCTCCTCCTAACAGGGTGACCGTGGTGAGACTGGCCCCGCCGGCCCCCCTGGTGCTCCCGGTGCCCCCGGTGCCCCTGGCCCCGTCGGTCCTGCTGGCAAGAGCGGAGATCGTGGTGAGACCGTAAGTGATACTCTGCCCTGAACCCCCCTCACCCCTCCCAGCCCAGGGGTCACCCTAGGCTCGGGCTCTGGAGCAAGGGCTGACCCTGCAGACCCACTGTGGGCTCAGGTCTGGCCCTGGGATCTGCTCCCGGTGCTGGAGGGAACTTCCTGGGAATGCAGTGTCCCACACCCCTGGTCAGGGTGGTGCTGCCAGCAGGTGGAGGGTGCTCTAACCTGCCCCCTTCTCTCCTGTCCCAGGGTCCTCAAGGTCCTGCTGGCCCCCCTGGTCCTGCTGGTGCTCGTGGTCCTGCTGTAAGTTGGTGTTCGCCTCCATCCTCCTTGGTGGTTCTATGTCCCCATGTTCAGGGGGGCAGTAGGTGTCCTCGACCCTGCTCAACACATCTTCCTCCTCCTCCAGGGTCCACAAGGTCCCCGTGGTGACAAAGGTGAAACCGGTGAACAGGGTGACAGAGGCATGAAGGGTCATAGAGGCTTCTCTGGTCTCCAGGGCCCACCTGGTCCTCCTGTAAGTGCCACGGGTGGGGTGGTGGTAGTCCTGGGTGCTGCTGCACGGCCTGGAACCAAAGCAAGATTTTCATGACACCTCTTCTTGTTCCTTGCTTTGCACAGGGCTCTCCTGGTGAACAAGGTCCTTCTGGTGCTTCTGGTCCAGCTGGTCCAAGAGTAAGTCCTCAGCTGAGTCAGTCTCCTGCCTCCACTGGAGCATCCCAGGGAGAAGGTCCCCACTGTCACCAGGTTCCTCATGGGGATGATGGCCACGCTCACCCCTTCTCCTCTCCCACAGGGTCCTCCTGGCTCTGCTGGTGCTGCTGGCAAAGATGGTCTCAATGGGCTGCCCGGTCCCATCGGTCCCCCTGGCCCCCGTGGTCGCACTGGCGACGTCGGCCCTGTAGTACGTATTGGCCCCTGTGCTGCTGCCTGCCCGGAGCTGCCAGCCTTCATCTCCTGCTCACCATTATCCTCCTCCTGTAGGGTCCCCCTGGCCCTCCTGGCCCCCCTGGTCCTCCCGGCCCCCCCAGCGGCGGCTTCGACTTCAGCTTCCTGCCCCAGCCACCCCAGGAAAAGGCTCATGATGGTGGGCGCTACTACAGAGCTGATGACGCAAACGTGATGCGCGACCGGGACCTGGAGGTTGACACCACCCTCAAGAGCCTGAGCCAACAGATCGAGAACATCCGCAGCCCTGAGGGCACCCGCAAGAACCCTGCCCGTACCTGCCGCGACCTCAAGATGTGCCACGGCGACTGGAAGAGCGGTCAGTGTCTCTGCTGGTGCCCTCTGAGCTGCTCACACCTCTATCCCTCTGTCCTGTCTGCCTGCTCCTCACTTCCATCCTTCTTCCATGACCTCTGGTTGAGCCTCACCTTCATTCTTCTATCCTATCTCTCATGGCTGCTCTCACTTCCATCCTCCATCCCTTCACTCTCCATTGCTTGTGGCTGCTCCTCACCTCCTTCCTCTGTTCCTCAACGGCTGTTGCTCAACCTCATGCTCCACCCCCAGATCCCTCCTACCTGCTCCTCACCTCCCTCCTCCATCTCTCATGGCTGCTCCTCACCTCCACCCGCCATCCCTTCATCCTCCATTTCTCACAGCTACCCCTCACCTATCCCTCCATCCTCTGACCCTTCCCCTGCTCCTCACCTCCACCCTCCATGGCTACTCCTCACCTCCATCCTCCATCCCTTGTGGCTGTTCTTCACCTCCATCCTCTATCCATCGTGGCCACCTGCCTCTCTTCCCTCTCACTCACCCTTCTCCCTCTACCCCACAGGTGAATACTGGATTGACCCCAACCAAGGCTGCAACCTGGATGCCATCAAGGTCTACTGTAACATGGAGACAGGCGAGACATGCGTCTACCCAACCCAGGCCACCATTGCCCAGAAGAACTGGTACCTCAGCAAGAACCCCAAGGAGAAGAAGCACATCTGGTTTGGTGAGACAATGAGCGACGGCTTCCAGGTGAGCATGGGGATGATGAGGGGGGGCACAACCAGGATGGACAACCAGCTCCGTGGTGCCTAATACCCCTTCTCTGGCAGTTTGAGTACGGTGGTGAGGGCTCCAACCCCGCCGACGTCAACATCCAGCTGACCTTCCTCCGCCTGATGTCCACTGAGGCCTCCCAGAACATCACCTACCACTGCAAGAACAGCATTGCCTACATGGACCAGGACACTGGCAACCTGAAGAAGGCCCTTCTCCTCCAAGGTGCCAACGAGATTGAGATTAGGGCTGAAGGCAACAGCCGCTTCACTTATGGTGTCACTGAGGATGGCTGCACGGTGAGTGGGGACGGGAATGGTCCCGGTGCTGGTGGTGGGGACGTGTGGTGGGGATGGGGCTGATCCTGAGCTCCCCACAGAGTCACACCGGCACCTGGGGCAAGACAGTCATCGAGTACAAGACAACAAAGACCTCTCGCCTGCCCATCATCGATTTGGCTCCCATGGACATTGGCACACCAGACCAGGAATTCGGCATCAACATTGGCCCTGTCTGCTTCTTGTAAACCGGACACCCTACACGTGACAGGAGAGAGTAATAATAATGATAATAATAATAAAAACAGACAAAAAAAAAACGCCAAAAAAAAGAGGAGAAAATTTCACATGGACTCGAATTTGTGTCGGTTTCTATCCAGCGTCTCTAAAACTATACCAGAAAAACCTAAAAAAAACCCCAAAAAGCATTAAACCCCCCCCAAAAAAAGAATAAAAAATAAATGACTTTTCAAACCAAATCACCAGGACGTGGGTTCGCTTTGCTTGCCCCCCCACCCCCGGCATTGGGTTCAACTCACCCAGCCGAGCCTCATCCGGAGCACCGGTGCCCTCAAACCCCTTATTCCTCCCCAAGCCCTCTTTGCTTCTTGCATCTCATCAGCCTGTTCATGTTTTCGCTGCAAGGAAGATGCTCAACCCTTGGTTCTGATTCTCTGCTTGGGTTTGGGGGTTGCCATTCTCCCCCTTCCCTTTGGTTTGGTTCTTTTGGTTTTGGGTCCTTTTCTTTCTTTTTGCTTTCTTTCCATTCAGGCAGCCACAGCCACCCATTCCCAAGCACTGCAGGGGAGCATCCTCTGCCCCGGCGCTGCGGACCCGAACCCTCGCTCCACACTCTCCTTTTCCGGAAGGCTACCTCACCGGGGTTAAAGATTTGTCGCATTTTGGGGGTATTTTTGTTTCACTTCCATGTAGTTTTAGCTTTGTTTTGGGGTTTTTTTCAGCTGTGCCGGGACTTTCCTGCCAGGTCCAGAGCAAAGGTGCTAATTTTTTCGTCTAATGTTCCCCCTTTTCCCCTTGTTTTGTTGCTCTGTTGCTCTTTGATGTTCATTTTCCTCCATTCAAGATCTCTCAGGAGTCATTGAGGTTTCTCAACCCCAGGATTTTTAGCCTGGTTTTTGGTTAATTCTCTTTCATTCCGGTCCCGAAACACCCGAGCCTGGGGCCGCCTGGTGCTACTGCCTCCAAAGACTCACCTTGATTTGTCTTCATTTCCCTCTGTTTGATTCTTTCCCCCCTTTCCTTGCTGTCCAGCTCCACTGGTGAGTTTTCTAAAGGTGCTATTCAACCCCCAGCCCATTCCACAAGCAAATCCCGGAGCAAACGCAAAGTAGAGCCAGCGCAATTCAAAGCCTTGAAAGGGAATAAGGAAGACTGCACTTCCCAGGTTAAGCATGTGGATCTTCAGCTCTGCTCTCATCTTCCAGCAGCTTCCTCCCCATCCCTTCATCCATTTATCCATCCCTGCATCCATCCATCCATCTCTGCATCTCCTATGGGGCACGAACCCACTCCGTTTGCCGGCTCATGTCCCAGCGGATGCTCGGGGCTCTCCCGACTCCGCACCTTGTTTGTATAATGTATAATAATTTGAAATTGTTCTTTTTTTTAATTATCTATTATTTTTCTTTTTTGACTGCTGAAATAAAGCATGTGAAATGATCGACCAACCTGCTCCGCTCTTCGCTCTCGGGGGCGCCGTGGGGATCCTGGGGCATGCATGGGCTTGGGACCCCCTCGTCCTCAGTCCCGGCTGCTCCCGCTCTGCTCCTGCACTCCGGCGCTTCTGTGCTCCCGCCCCACCGTCCTCCCACCCCACCACGGCCCCCGGCCTCCTCCTCCTCCTCCTTTCTCTGGCCGAGCAGCCCTGGGGCGGGGGAGAGGAAGGAAGGGGGAATCTAACACCACCACCCCCACCCCCCCCCAGAAAAGAGGGTTGGTCTGGATCTGGGGGGAGGGAACTTTGGGGTTGTCCCCTCCCCAAAAGGGGGGAGAAGTGGAGATGTGGGGGGACAGATGGGGACATGGAGGGTGGCTGGAGGAGCCACGGTGCATGGATGCCATGGTACATGGGTGCTACAGTGCATGGGTGCCATAGTGCATGGGTACCATGGTGCATGGGTGCTACAGTGCATGGGTGTCACGGCGCTTGGGTGCCACAACGCAAGCCCCCTGTACCCACTGCAGGCCTCCCGCCCATGCCAGCACCATCCAGCCCCAGCTTACGCTGCGCACCCTCCCTGGAAAAAGGGCAGCCGGGCAGCACCAGCAGTTCACACGTGTGCCCCCAAATGCCACCCTCGGCTCCACCAGGTCACCCCCACGGCGGGCACGGGGCTGCGCAGGCACCGGGACAAGACCTCAATGGCTTCTTTCTGCTCGCCTGCCCCAGCCCATCAATGGTTCCCCTTGTTCCTCCCTGGCCCCCCGCCCCCTGTTTTCTTAACCCCCACCCTGGCGCCTGCCCCGTGCCGGGGGGGGGCCGCTCTGAAAGAGGCTCTTTCTTTGGAGGTGAGGGGCTGGGCTGGGGGGACCCCCGGGGGGCCGGGGAGGGGTTGGGGGTGCTGAGCGGGATGCCTGGGTCTGCACGGTGGAATGAGTGAGCTCCAGGCACCATCCTGCAGGGCACAAGGACCCAGGTGAGCCGGGAGATATTGGGGTGCTGGGGGTGCCGTTGTGGGTCCCTGGGACTGCGTTCCCCCTCTTGTCCCTGTCCCTATCCCCATCCCTACTCTCCATGAGCCCTTCCCTCCGCAGGGCTTGGGGGGGTCATGGATGAAGCAGGGTGGGAGGAGGGTACCCAGGCAGAATGAAGCAGCTGAAAAGGGAGGCAGAAGGGTGCAGAGCCCATACCAACAGGGAGGGTAGACCAGGACCCCAGCTCCACAGCACCTGGGGCTGGCTGGGGTAAAGAACTGGCCAACTCAACACAGTTTGCAGCCAGAGGAACCCAGCAGCAGGCTGCACCCCAAGACCTCCCTCATCACCCCCCCCAGCAAACAGCCAAAAATAAAGCAGAAAAGCCACATCCATCACTCAACGGCCACTTTATCAGCTGAAACCCACCCCACAGCAGGGACAGCCCTGGGGAGGTGACAACTGTGAGGTCCTCACAAAAGTATCCTGACACCCCTCCATCCGTGCCTGTCCTGGGGGTTGTGCCCCCTTGCCCCGGCATCACTGCTGCAGGAGCGGGACACGGGCTCCATCCGTGGCTCCGGGCAGGGGGTTGATGCGCTGCCCCGTGCGAACATTGAACATGGGAAGGGTGGAAAGGGGCCGTGGGACGTCCCTGCTGCCGGCCATGTGCCTCAGCTCCTGCGTGTCACCGTGGATCGTGGTGTGGTGGAAGAGCTGGATGCTGTAGGGGAAGGGACAAGTGGGTGCTGCGCCCCTCCTTCCCACCCACAGCCTTCTGAGGAAGGGGCTTGGTGTGGTCTGTCACCCCATTACAAGCTGTTTACTCCCCATCAGTGGGGTTTGGAACCCAGCCTTGGGGTCTGCACCCCATCATTGGGGTTGGTCCCTCATCATCAAGGTCTGCCCCTCCATCCTCAGTGCTGAGTCCTGCAAGGCTATTGGAGAAGTAAAACAGCTCTTGTGCTCCAGCCTGTGTCTGTGGGGTGTTACTGGGGACACCAACGTTTGGGGAGGGGAGGAGGGGGCCTAGGGGGGTACCCTTTGGGATGGGACACCTTTACGCTCCACCAGAGAAATAACCGTTCCTGTCCCTGTCCCTAGTCCCGCAGGCCTTCCCCATGCTTGGCCATGACAAAGCCCCCCTCAACACCCCTAGGCCCCCATCCTGGGTGCAGGGACTTACTCAGACGTCTCCAAGTCCCGTTTTTGCCTACAAAACACAGGAAAACGTAACAATGGTGCGAAGGGCTCTCACACCACCCCCCCCCCCCCCCGTTGTCCTGGGGCCACCATGGCCAGAGGGTGGGCATCCAGGTGTGAAGACCCCCCCGACTCACACTCCCTCCCTGCGGCAGCACATGATGTGTCCCAGGAGCAGGCAGAGCAGTGCGGCCACTGCCAGCGGCACCAGCAGCGTCACCAGGAACCCAGGCAACAGGTCCTGGGGGGGCACCTCTGTGGGGGGCTGGAAATCCCCACCCTCCTCCAGCACCCCGGAACCCCACACGGGCCCCGACATCGTAGGGCTGGGCCAGACCTGCAGCTGTAGTGGGGTAATGGTTACTGGTGGGGTCCCCATGGGTCACGTCACCCAGGGCGGGGGGATGTGGGTCTCACCAGGGTGAGGTTGCACCAGCGAATGGAGAAGCGGGGGGCAAAGGTGTCGTAGCAGGAGGCGAGGGGCTGCTGGCCCAGGCTGCAGAGGAAGCGGCTCTGCGCCGAGGCGGCTGATGTCAAGCACCCCGAGAAGGGTCCACGGGACCCCACTGACACATAGACCCTGTGGGTGGCTGCAGGTCACCCCCAGACCCACACACGGAGGCTGGGGTCTGCCGGGGAGCACCCCCAGTGCTGCTCATACCCCTCCTTGTGCCCCTTGATGGGCAGCGGGACGCGGCCACCGCGGTCCAGGGCCGAGGTGATGTTGATGACTTGGAGATCATCCTGCTCCCAAACACCTGCCGCAGCCTGCAGGAAGATGTCCCGGGCAGCAGCAGGCAGCAGCTCCTCCACGTTCCTGTTCCCCACCAGGAACTCTCCTTGGAACGGCAGCTCCCCACCTGTGGGGACACGTGGCACCCGTGGGGACACCGCATGCAGGGGCATCCCGGTGGGGTTTGGGTGCGCAGCCCTTACGTGGAGCGGAGATGACAGTGATGATTAGGCGCTGAGCCACCGTCTCATAGGTGAGCCGGTTGTATGCCAGGACCTGCCAACAGAGGGAACATCCCCAAAGATGCCAACCCCGCTCTCCCAGCACAGGGCCTGGAGGGGGGACACCTACCTCGATGGTGTGGGTGCCAAGCTCGGCGGCTGTGGGGCAACCATAAAGGTATCCTGGCTGGTGGGGGTCTCGCTGGATGTACCGCAGCCACCGCAGCAGGTCCGGGTGGTCCCGGAGGTGAGCGTGAAAGGTGATGGGTATGGCTGTGGGTACCAGGACACAGACATGGGGATTCGTGTGCCACACAAGGGCTGTGCTACAGCCCTGTAAGCCCTTCCCCATCCAACTCATCCCCACAAGGAAGCAGGAGTGGCCCCTGCACAGCTGGGCCCTGGGGAGGTCCTGCTCCCCTTTTGGGGCTGAATGACTCCAATAGAGATGACCCTCAGAGCCTAAATGGGGGGGTTAAAGGCTGCTGCTCCTGGGTGACTTCAATAGTGTGATGGGGCAATGCTTGGGAGGCCCCAAATGGGTGGAGGGGTGGGGTGGGATGGAGGGATGGATGGAGGATAGCATGGATGCAGGGTGGGATGGATGGTGGGTGGGATGGATGGTGGGTGGGATAGATGGAGGAAAGGATGGATGGGGGTGGGATGGATGCAGTGTGGGATGGATGGGGGGTGGGATGGATGGATGGAGGGATGGATGGGGGGTGGGACAGGTTGGGGGTGGGATGGATGGAGGATAGGATGGATGTGGGGTGGGATGGATGGAGGACGGATGGAGCAGAGGTGGAATGGGTGGAGGTTTACAGGACTGTGTAGATGGAGGGACAGATGGAGACAGCCCAGCTGGTGTTATGGCTGGTGGGGAGCAGGCTTAGCCAGGGCTGCCCATTAACACTCCCAGCTCCCCAGGCCCTGCAGGATCCCCACTCCACTCTCCTGGCCCTCACCACCATCATCCTCGCTCCTGGTGAGGAAGGCGCCCAGAAACAGCTCCCGCTTCAGCTCATGGACAAAGACAGCTCCAGTCTCGCAGGAGACGCGGTGGTCAGAGAGGACATGGTGGTCAGGGAGGGTGGCCCGGGGCACCCCTCGGACCACAGCTGTGGCGAGGGACAGGGCTAGAGCCAGGGCTGGGCACCGTGGCTCCTCCCTGCCTCAGTTTCCCCATTGCCCAGAGCCCCTGGGAACACAGGACAGGGCCAGGAATGTTCCCTGCAGCCGAGTGCCCCAGGATAGCGGGTGGGCTATATTTAGGAAGGGGTGGGAATGGGGACAGGGACAGGTACAAGGATGGGGAAGGGGATGGGGTCAGCACACCCCCCCATGCCCCGGATCCCCGGAGAGGTCCCACCCCACCCCACCCCCCCCATCCCAAACCCATCTGGCAGCAGGGCCAGGACGGCTCCATCGGGCTCTGCCCCATTCCACCGACACCCCCCGCCCCACCCCGATTTGGGGGTGTCCCTGTCCGCTCCACACTGGGGTCTCCCCAGCCCGGCCATGTCCCCCCCGTGGGTGACGGGGCCGCCACTCACCTGCCAGCACCCAGACCAGGAGCAGCTCCGGGGCCTCCATGTTCCAGCACTTGGGAATGGGGCCAGGGCTGACTGACAGAGACAACAGGGCTGGCCTGGAAGGGGGGGTCCGTGAGGGGGTTCCACCGGAGATGTGGACGGGGACTTCCTACCATGGCCCCCTCTTGTCACCAAGGCCCCGAGGGGCTCCCGTGGCCCCTTGGTGGGGTGTTCTCTGGGGGGGGAGCTTGTCCTGGCACCCCCAATCATGGGTAATAGGGCGGCAGCGGGTGCATGGGATGGGGGAAGAGTGGGGTGTGGGACACCTGGGGACACGCTGCCATCAGCACGGGTGTGCCCTTGTGCAGCAGCAAGGAGGGAGCACGCGTGCACACACGCGTGTGTGCACATGCATGTGCGTGCACATGTGTGCGTGTGTATATGTGTGCACATCTGTGTTTACGCATGTGTGCATGTTTTGTGCACATGTATGTGTGTACATGTGTGCACATGTGAGTTCACATGTATGTGTATGCGCACACATGTGTGTGCACATGTATGTGTGTGCAGAGATACGAATGTGCACATGTATGTGTGTGCACATGTATGTGTGTGTGCACGTGTGTGTGCACATGTGTGTGTGCACGTGTATGTGTGTGTGCACGTGTGTGTGCACATGTCTGTGTGCGCATATGTATGTGTGTGCATATGTATGTGTGCACATATATGTGCGTGTGCATATGTATGTGTGTGCATGTGCGTGTGCACATGTATGTGTGTGCACGTGTGTACATGTTTGTGTGTGTACGCGTATGTGTGCACACATATGTGTGTGTGCACATATGTGTGTGCACATGTACGTGTGTGTACACATGTGTGTGTGCACATGTATGTGTGTGCACATGTGTGTGTACACATGTGTGTGCACATGTACGTGTGTGCACGTGTGTGTACACGTGTGTGTGCACATGTACGTGTGTGTGCACATGTACGTGTGTGTGCACATGTGTGTGTACACATGCGTGTGCACATGTACGTGTGTGTGCACATGTGTGTGTACACATGTGTGTGCACATGTACGTGTGTGTGCACACGTGTGTGCGGGGCGCAGCGCGGGCCCTGCGGGGGGGCGGTGGCAGGAGCGGGGGGGGGTCGGAGGGAGGGGGGAAAGTCGCACTTGTGACGTTACGCCCCATCACGTCAGAGGGTGCGAGGCTGCGCGTTCCCGGCCTCGGGGTGCGTCGGTGCCCCCCACGTTCCCCCCCCACATCCGGGCCCCGCGCTGCCCCCTCCCCCCCAGTGCCTGCGAGCACCCCCAGAGAGCCCCCTCAGAGGTCACTTCTGGGGTGCAGGGGCAGCCCCGCGGCCCTCCCTCCCGTTGCAGTTTCCCCTCTGCCCCCCCTGTGTGGTGGTGCCGGGGGGGGGGTCCGCGTTGCAGCCCAGGGATGGGGTTATGGGGCCTGGAAGTGAATGGGGGCCCTGTGGGGACGCCACGGGGAGGCCTTTGGGTGTGGGGTGGAGCACGGGGGACACGGGAGGGGCACAGGGTGGGGAACGTGGGGGTACAGGGACAGGATGGGGGGGACGTCGTTATAAAGAGGGGGCATACAGGGACAGGAAGGGGGGATATGGGGATAGGATAGGGGGATATGGGGACATTGGGGGGATGTGGGTACAAACTCGGGGCGATACAGGGATGGGAGGGGAGGACATGGGGACAAAATGATATGGGAGAGATGTAGGTGCAGATGTGGGTACAAAAGTGAGTACAGGGATGGGACTGAGGGTACACATGGACCAAACT
>JARCZZ010022115.1:0-12278 GCA_030323915.1 Brotogeris chrysoptera
TAAGGTCCTATGGACCTAAAACTATCTCAACTACCTTCAAGCATCCCCATTACAAAGCCATCAGACTTAACCTTACTTAGAACTGATTACATTTTGTGCTTTTGTGCCTCCTCCTTTCAGTAGGCAGGAGCAGATGGACAGAGAGGATCAGTGAGACACAGGAGAGGCTGGCCTCCATCCACCCCTGTCAGGAGTGGGGCTGCTGGACCATGCAGGACATGCCAGAGGACATGGGGAGAGTTGCTTCCCCAAGTGGGACACAGGGAAGCCTCTGAAGAAATGGGAAAGACAGTGGGGGCAAAGACTCCATGGGGTTGTCTCTATGAGGTTCCTACCCTTTGGGAACTGGGATTGGGCTGGGTAAGACAGAGCTGCCAGCAGTCCCTGGCATGGAGCACAGAGGCTCAGCAACTCCATAGCCAACCTGGTTGTACACACAGCAGTTAAAAAGGGGAAGGAGTCACTTCCTTGCGGTAGCACAGGCCCCTACTCG
Source organism: Brotogeris chrysoptera (assembly GCA_030323915.1). Lineage (NCBI taxonomy): Eukaryota > Metazoa > Chordata > Aves > Psittaciformes > Psittacidae > Brotogeris > Brotogeris chrysoptera. The sequence continues at coordinate 494 of JARCZZ010022115.1, forward strand.
AAACAGGAGGCTGAGTGTGCTGTTCCATAGCTGTGGGCTGTTTTGCCCAAGGTCAGGAGCACAATCCCATCAGGCACGTTCTCCATGGTCTTCAGGTGAATCTGGAGCTCAGACATGACAAAGTGGAAGTGGAAGCGTGCCAGAGCCACCAGGGCATTACTAGCAGCCATCTTCATGGCATCTGTCACACCCTGCAAAAGCACCACAGGATAAACATTCCCGGGAAACAGGCAGAGGCACTCAGTCGGCTTAATGGCCCTGTCTCCTCTGCAAGACCCCTCAGGGCAGTTGTGCTGTATGATTGTGGGCAGCAGCTTTGTGGCCAGATGAAGGAGGCTTTTCCCAGTGCCACTGCCCCCTCTCCACAGAGACGCCAGGAAAAAACTGTCCAAACTCAAGACCCTGCTGAGGCCTCTCCATGGGGCTGGTGTCCTGTTTTAAGCCCAGCTGGCTACCCAGAACTACGCAGCTATTCACTCACTCTCCCCACTTCCTCCCCCTGCTCCCAGAGGGATGGGGAGGAGAATCGAAAGAGTGTAACTCCCACGGGTTGAGATAAGAACAGTCCAGTAACTAAGGTATAACATAAACCACTGCTGCTACCACCAATAATAACAATGATAAGGGAAATAACAAGGGAAGAGAATACGTCTCATCAGCGGGATGAGAGAAAGGAGTCTTACCCCCACTCTGACACTAGAGGACCATTCTGGGGGACTAGGTCCATTCTGGGCTTCCCAGTGCCAGAATGGCAGCAAGGCACTGAAGTGAGTCTAGCACAGGGGCAGGGAGCTTGGCGGGGATGGACATGGGCTCTGTGAGGTGAGGCTGGGAGGCTTGGGGCTAGGCAGCCCCAAACAGAGCCAGCTGAGCCACATTGTCTCTGAGCTGCCCCCAGCTGCCCCACAGAGGGCAGGGAGGGGATGGAGCCAGAGCCCTTTCAAGGCAGCAGGATGAGAGGCGATTGGGACAGAGTCTTCACCACCCTGCTGGGACCTTTAGAAAGCATTAGCTCCCAACCTCTTACAAGCCCCTCACCTCTGAGTGCTCTTACCCTTCTCATGGCAGCAGGATTCCCTGTGTTATAAACTCTTTTTCTTTTTTATTTTCTTGTGAAGGCTAATGTTAGACTCAACAATGAAGCAGCTATTTATTTAGTGTTTCAGCAAAAACAGGTGTCCCGGTAAGTAGGCACACGCTGGTTACCAGGCTTCTCCTTTTTATTACCTATCTCCAACCACAAACTCCCTTGTTTCCCTACGGCGAGGTACTCAAGGTTTACAGCCTAACCGAAGCGCCTCAGTTACGACCGCGAAGTCCGCCCTGGTTACAGATCCCATTACTCTAGAGAGCTCACTGCCCCGGCCTGCCAACCTCCTTTGGCGGTACACTCCTGTGCCTTTTAACCACTAACCCAGCGCCTGCTGATTTTTTCCCACCTTAATCGCCATCTTGCGGCAGACCACAAACCCAGTAATTTTTTACGCCTGCGTGAATGCCACTAAACTGATGGCTCTAAACTGAAAGAGGGGAGAGTTACATTAGATGTCAAGATGAAGTTTTTCCGTGTGAGGGTGGTGAGGCCCTGGCACAGGTTGCCCAGAGAAGCTGTGGCTGCCCCATTCCTGGCAGTGTTCAAACCAGGTTGAACGGGACTTGGAGCACCCTGGTCTAGTGGAAGGTGTTCCTGCCTGTGGCAGAGGGTTGGAACTGGATGAGCCTTAAGGTCCTTTCCAATCCAAACCATTCTACGATTCTGTTATAGAGGTTGGTGACTCCTGGGGGGCAGGCACCTCGTGCATGGGAACATTGCTGACTGTGGCTGTGGGTGGTGGTGACTGGGGGGTGCACGGCACGGTCAGGTCTTTGGTACTGGGGGGTTCGCTGCTGGGGGGTACACTGGCTGGGTCGGGCTTGGCGAGCAGTTGTATTCTTTTTTCCTTGTATTTCTCTTATATTATTATTGATGGTAGCAGTAGTGGTTTGTGTTATACCTTAGTAACTAAACTGTTCTTATCTCAACCTGTGCGAGTTGCATTTTTTTTTTTTTCCGATTCTCCTTCCCATCCCCCCGGGTCTGAGGGAAGAAAAAGAGGGGAGTGAGTGAGTGAGAAAACTTTGTGAGTTTTAGAGGCTTAAACCACGACAACTATTGTAACCAAGCATGAGATAATAGAGGCATAAGCCCTGCCCCCTCCACCCCCGCCCCCAACACATCATCACAGGAAACTGATCTGATCATGCTACTGAGAGTTCTGGAATTGTCAGAATGTCAAAATCTGCTTTTGAAATTATTCATGCCCATGGGGACATATGGAAAAAAAGGGTATTTTTAACCTCTCAGGGATCCCCTACAAAATACTCCTGTTAAAAGAAGTCCAGCTACCTTGAAAAGTAGCAATAATGCATTGCAAGGCATATCAATTTGGTAACACTCTAGTGAATATTGGTAATTGTGTTGCTAAAAAAGCAGCCAAAGAAACTGTGGGTGGGGACCCTTTATTAATAAGTATTGCCTCGTAAGTATCAGTGCTTGGACAATGAAATTCCAAGTTATCAGAGGATGAGAAATTACCTAGTCTATTAGGTGCCAAGAAGAATGATGAAGGATGATGGGTTACGCCAAAGAGGCAAGTAATAATTCACTAGCCTCTTATGAGAAGAAAACCACCAAACAACTCATGGGAAAATAGAATGAATGATTGAGGCTTTAAAGCTCCAAGTTCTGAGTATGCAAATGTCTGGAATTATAAAAGTGTTATAAGGAAGTCTGAACCTTGTTTACAAAATAATTCTTACCATGCTAAGAGACCCCCACCTGGAAAAGCAAAGGCAATTGTCCAGGAGACTATTGGTAAGTGGACTTTACAGAATTGCCATGGCATAACAGGCTCAGGTATATATATATTGGTTCTAATATGATTTCTGGTTGGCTGGGGGCTTTCGTTTGTTGCACCAATTTATCTTGTGAAGTAGTGCTGCAAAATGGGATGACCCTCGATTTACTATACACCTCTCAGGGCAGTGTTTGTACAGTTATAAATACAAGTTGTTGCACATGCATAGACCAGAGCAGCAGAATATTCACAGACCTAGCAGAAATCTGAAGCAGACAAAGATCTTACATCAGGCCGCTAAACACGATACTTCCTGGGGATTTGAAGAATTATGGCATGGACTTACTTACTTCTTGGCTACCAAGTTGGATACAGTTAAAAAGCTTGTTTGTGATCATTATAGTAATAATTTGTGTATGTATCCTAGCATGTACCATGATTCAAATTTGTAGTTGCTGGTCACAATGGTATATTAGAATCAAACATGGGTAAAGAGTATAGGATGAGACTTACAGGATATATGTATATTCTGTAAGTCTCCAAGAGGGAAATGTAGGCTTAAATTATAGGTTTAAATTAACAGTAGTGCGTGTGACTTTAAACTAGTACAGTAAAATAGAGAAAACTGTTCTAACTTGCTAACATCTAGGAAGAAAGGAATGTCCGGCTGATGAGGGAAGGAACATCACAGGTCTAATAACAACTAAGGATGCAGTAAATAAGACCAAGGATGCTAGCCTTCAATATAACAGAGGCTGGAACAGAACAGAAGCAAGGACATACCAACTGCTAACTCAGCACTAGGACCTTGCAAGCATGTGCAAGCACTGAGGTCTCTCAGGAAACGCTGTGAGGAAGACTGTTGGCAACCACCGGAGTCCCCCACTCACAAAGAAAGCTCATGCGTAGTTGGAATGCAAATATTATAATTAGTTCCCGGAATTCTCAGGAATATGTAAATAATCTCTGGGAAATCTGTGAATATGCATGAGTATGCTAAATACATAGCCACTGCTGGCAAGTAACGGGTGTGTTCACCTTTGCAAAATGATTTGTGTGTGTGCCCAGCGCTGCAGCAAAGAATGCCTGCTTTCTACAACTCCAGATTGAGTCTTACAGGGTTTCTCTGACCAATTTTTGCAGTAGCAGGACTGTCATCAGTGCCCCATGAGGCATCGCTCTCTTTGTAAGTCTCTGCTGGCTGCTTCTGGCTGCCATGTGGCCCTGGGGGAAAGCTGTGACTGGGACTTGCTTGTTTCATGCATTCTCAGAGATTCATGTCCTGATCTGTCCTGAGCAGTCTAGAAGACCTGTCTCCAAACTAGGGTGTGCAGAAAGGTCCATCGAGGGAGGGTGGAAGCACCTGCTGACATGGCTATAGGGCAGCCTGCAGGCAGGGAATGTGGGGGCAACCAGCAACCCTTGGGACAACTCTTTGGGGCTCCCAGAGCCAGGGGTTGTGAGCTCCCCCATTTAATAGCGAGGCTATTCCTCTCCCAATAGCGAGGCTGGAGGAATGGATGGTACAATTTGGTCTAGCACCTTCCCAGAAAGAAGGCTGTCCATTTGTTGATTAACCCATAATTTCCATAAAAAGGGTGCAGGGAGGCTGGCTGAGTGGCCCTTCTGAAACCACATTCCTCAGCCCATGAAAGCCCCCGTTTTAGATGTTGCAACTCTATGTTGAGGGTCCTTTTCCTGTCAGAGAGACCAGTGTCCATGGGGAATTGTGGTGAATTTTGCCGCTTGTAATTCTGAACTCCCTTTGACATTTGGAGCACCCTCACCTGTCCTTTTTGATGGACCCAGAAAGGCTGTCCAGTTCTGCAGGTGTTGGGGTATTCCTGTCATGGGCTCCATCATCCAGCACTAAGGTTAGGCTCTTTGGTCCCCCAGGCACTACATTTTGCAACACTTTGTTTTTCCCTCCTCCCTGTTTTTTTTTTTTTTGTTGCTACCATGGATATAAGGAAGCAGTCCTTCCTTAAAGGAAATAAATGTTAAAAACACCAAGAAAAGAGGAGACAAAGATGAAGGATTTCCCAATGCTGAGTTGTTAGAAGGTGAGTGAAAACCAAGAGAACCAGTTACAGCAAAAGACATTGAAATGGACTCTGCTCACGCTCCCAAGCAGAGATGATGCCACCCACCCACCCCTGTGAGAGAAGAGTTTATGGAAACAGATTCTATTACTTTCAAACTGATGTCTGAAAAGGAAAAAAAAAAAAGAGAGGGATAAGCCAAAGTGAAAAATTGATGAGACAAAGTGGAAAGGGAGAGTGGCTGTTCCTCCCAAGAAAGACAGTATAATAAAACCAGCTAAAGCATAAAAAGGGAAGAAGGAGCTGCCACGTTAAAACATCTTTCACTTAAAGGGATGAGAATATTTTTATACTATCCTGTAAAGAATATTTGCCAGTGTGGGAAGCTCAGAAGGGGAGGACCTTCTAAACCTCAATGTAATGTCGCAGTGTTAGTCAATTTCAAGACACGAGGAAAGAGCACTTCAGAAGTACTTTACTGTTTTCCATATGTTTCCTTCATTTCGCATTGGAAACTAACACCATTTTTATAGAAGAATTTAACTGTTTGTAATTAATTTATGGACATTTTGGGGTGGGGGTGCAACTGCTGAGATAGAATCATTTCTGGAACATGGACAATGGCATGGCCATTTCTGAATTTCTAGTCATTAGGGCTATAAATCCGTTCTTTGAATTCTGCACACTTTTGTAAGTTGTAGTATATGTATAGAGAATGAACAACACAACTGAATTTGCTTGAATGCAGGCTGCGTAAATGTGTGGCTTAAAGCATGACAGTGAACACACACATTTTTCACTACTCAGCAACTACTTGCAGTGCAAATCATTTTTGTTGCAGTAAGGTGCAAAAAGAGTAAGTCTTAATGCCTATAGTGAAGTATCAAACACCAAGAAAACATGATTTAGCCTTAAAACAGTAAAGCTCAATTTTAAAATGGCAGTTTAAACTACTACAGTTCACTACTTACTTGGTAAGTGATACAGGATGCAAAACACTTGTACTGGAATCCTACATACAAGACTATTTAATCAACGCTTCTAGCAGATGTCCCAGAAAAATTCTGTGCATATCCCTAGTTCTAAACAAGGACAGTGACAGAATGTCAAGAAAAGGTGTGTCAGCCTCTACTAATACAGCTCAAAGCCATTACTCTAGGAGATAGATGCTGGCAGCATTACTAATGGAGAGCTCTTCAGAAGCCAGCTAAAGACATTTTTTGGCATAGAAAACATCAGCTACCCCAAGTTTTTTCTTCACATTTACTACCTTTTAAAGAAACCTGTCCTGGTATCCGCTGGGATGGAGTTACTTTTCTTCCTAGTTCACATTATTCCGCATATGCTCATTAGCATCATTTCTCCTCTCAAAGATCTCCACCAATTTAAGATTTCCTTACAAACAAGTCTGAACCTAGCCCCGTCTTGGAACCCCTCCCAGCATCTTCAGGCATCATAGATTAGTAATTCTAGAAGGACTGACTCCAGGGATCAGTAGACAAGCAGCAAGAATGCTGAAAACCTAGAGCTGCTTTGCAAAGTTTGACAGTGATTAGTAGTCTGTAGTGTGGGCGCTGCCGATTAGGCAAATTATCTTGCACCTGAGAGACTGCAGGGCATAAGGGCCCTCTGTAAAGGCACACTGGGGTGCCCCAAATTGGGGTGGGACATGGCATGTGCATGAAAAAATGTTTCTCCTTGTAACTCTGCACATTGCATCCCAGCCTCACCTCAATCAGCACTGGGAGGTTGCAGTAACGGGGGTCCCAGCGCTGATGCTGGCAATGTGATGGCAATGTGGTTTCTCCCACAGGTGCACACCACCTGGAGCAATGTCCCTTCTACCCATCCTTTTGGTGGCCATCTCCATCCCAGCTCATCCAGCCATGGGGTGGGCAGGGGCTGCTTTAACCCCCTCCCCGCTTCCCGCTGTGCAAATGACCACAGGCAGAGAGGCGCTGGGAAGAGAATACCTGGATCTTTCAATGAATGAAGCAAGAAACAGGATGCTGGAGAGGGCTGGGGCTGGAGCGGGTGGGTGCAGGACCTTGACTGTCAGTGGTGTCTATTGTATGCAGGTGACCTTGACCTTGAATGGTGATGACCATGTGACCTTGACCTGGAATGACAGTCATGACTGTTCCCTCTGCCTCTTCTTGGATACTGCAGTGATGGTGAGCTGGAATGAGAATTGGAACAACTACAAGACCCAGAATAGGGGCCAGTGCAGGAAGAGTCTGATGTTGACAAGGAGTAGGTATATGAACTCCTAGAGTAAGATGAAATACTACAGGGAAACTTGATCCTTAAAAAAACACACAACACACAAAAAATAGAAGTTCATTCGAAATAGTTCTTTTCCCAAAGCAGTTGTTCTCCCTAATTTTCTTCCTGCCAAACTTGGTTTGGGTTTTTGGGTTTTTGTTTGTTTGTGTGTTGTTGTTCTTTTTTTGCGGTTGTGGGTTTTTTTTGTTTTGTTTCTGGTTTTTTTTTGGGGGGGTGGGGTTTTTGGGGTTTTTGGTTTTTTCTTTTTGCTATTTTCCCTGTCCATGTAATTATGTCAAAGCTTCATTTAGCCGCTGACACAATGCAACTGCAAGTGGCAGAACTAAACACAGCCTCTAGTAATATTACTCAAGCCATTAATCTAGGAAGATAGTGGCAGCATTACTAATAGAGACCTACTCAGACTCCTGCTCAAGTCAATTTTGGGGACAGAAAATATCAGCTACCCTGAGTGCTTTCTTCACAAGTTTTTCTTTTATTATTTTTCAGAGAACCATTTCACATTATTCCACATGTATTTCTTAGCATCATTCGTCCCCTCAGAGTCCTTCACCAGCTCGCTATGCATACTTATTTGATTATCAATTGGCTGTTGTGTAAAGTCATATGTTACGGCCTAGATTACAAGTAGTAATATACTGAAATTCTCTAGCATCCTTAGAGTTCCCAGCCTGGTCTGCCACCTGCTAAGTTTATGGTACTGCCTCTCCTCAGAGGACCTTTTGGAGAGAGGAGAAGATAAAGATAAAAAGCCCATTCAGCTTATCCAAAGACAAATTTTTAACAGAAATTCTAAAGTGTCATTATTTATCAGTTATTGGTAAATGGGTACCGATTGTCACTGTGGGCCAAGAATACTTGGTAGTGCTGGTTGCCTTCATACAGAAACCTGACAGCCCTTGTGAATAAATGCAAACAAGCTGGGAAATTAGCTTTACTAAAACTACGGAGTTACTGCATATGTGGAAATAAAACTTAACTTCTCTTCCAACAAACTGCTGACTATCAGAGAGGAAGACTGAGGCAGTTCGGCAGCAGTCACCAAAGCAGCAGGAGGGAAAACAGTCATGAGTGGTTGCGGAGGTGGTGGCGGCTGCTGCTGCTGCACCTGCCTACAGAGCCTTTTTGTTTAGCCAGCTCCATTTTTGAAGTTGTTCGCAGTCTAGAGGCAGAATACCGTTTACAAAAGGTAACGTGACATTTCAGCAGATACACCAATAAAAGCTTCCACAGGATAAAATTCCTTGTGTATTTCTGTAAATGCTATCAATCCTAACAGAAATCAAACTACAGCTACATTATATAGAATTATACATATTAATATATTTATTATATATTACAGCTGTATTATATATATTAAACACTTATGTTAATGATTGGTAACTCAGGGTATCTCTATTTAAAGTACTTCAGTGTTAACACCAAATTGAAAGTAAGGTGATTGTGTTAAACAAAGGCATGGCCTGAATTTGCCAGATTGCCCCCAAACAGCTGTCAGAGATTTAGCCTTATTCAATTTAGCCTTGCTTAAGGAGATGTAAATTATTATTTTCTTCCCTGACAGCTCCTTACAGCCTTTGTACAAAAAAAATTGCATGAAATTCGTCATGCTCTGGTAGGCAATTATAGCGTCAGGAAAAACATCTGTCTGATGACATGATGGGCATGTATGTTCCTCAGACTGCAGTAATGCTGTTCTAATACATGTGCATAATTGGAATCATCATATACAATAGCTTTTAGCCAAACTAAGAAAATTTTTGGGTTCTAGTCAGTTCTGAAAACACATATGATTAATGGATGAGTTTGGTTGTGAGTGGACAGCATGAAGCTGTAAATGTTCAAGAATGTAAAAAATTTCTAGTATGCAGAAAATAATTATGCAGATGATATTTCACTATTGTAATGTTTGAAGATGGAGTGTAGGCTGTGTTTTGACATTTCAACTCGTTCTTTTTCCACTATCCATACAGTGAGAAGTTGCAAATGCAATGGTTTTTCTAGATGGCCTGGTAACACTCACTGGGTAACATATGACTTGCATGCAGGTAGCGAAGGAGAAGCTGCTGTGTCAAGCCACAGTGGGGAGCAAGGCAGGGAACACAGTCATCATGCAAGTGGATGTCACGTGCAAGTGCAGTGCTCCCATTCTGCAGATGTCTGTCATAAAATGAATAAATTGAAGCTAAATGACATTTATTGCTCAAACTCAGTTCAAGCTCCACCAGCATCACCTCCAGATTTGGGATATGGCATGGATTTGTCACTACACTGCTGATTCTTAAATTTTATGGCCAGTGATCCAAAATGCACAACCCTTCACCTAATAAGGGGAGGGCTCTCAGCCTCAAGGAGTTCCCTTGGATAAGCAACCTGACCCTAGGGGAAAGTCCCTGACTGCAGACCCACTGTTCTGAGAAGGAACGACTCCAAAGGGCTCTCCAGTGGGGCTCCTTTTATACCCTGGTCCAATCTGTGGTCAGATATGGTCATGTAGCCCCCCTGGGCTCTGGCCCCTAGACCTGCTGACCACCATGTGAGTGGGACAAGTGCTGTGCACAGGGAAGCTCTCCCAGGCTTTTGTCAGGGCTGCACCCTGGCATTTACTAGTGTCTGGTGACTGAAAGGGGAGGGGTCTGTGTCCAAAGAAGGAAGTTAGCCAGCCTCTCCAAGTCCATGGAGCTTTGGCTATTGATTTGAGCTGGACCAAGCTTTTGCCATGAAACCAGAGGTCATTATTTAGCTCCTCTGCAGCTGGGGACAGTCTCAGCAGCTCTGTTCCGCCCTTCTTGATGTGGAGACAGAATTGAGCTGCTGAGCCAAAGGCATTGGGTGAGATGTGGGGCACCCATGAAAGAAGCATGGGCTTTGCAAAGCTACCTTATGTGCTGCGGCTGCAGGTGGGAGAGCAGACTGCTCCTCACCCTCCCTGAGGTGCTTGGTGAAGTCAGTGAGAATGCTGCTGGGAGATGAGTCCGTTTTCTAACGTCACTCAGGGTCCAAAGAGCTCCTGGAGCACTTACGCCTCCTGCTGGTGGCTGCTGTAGGACAGTAGAGCTGCCACTTGCCAAGGCCATCAAGCAGCTCTGTAGAGCTGTGCATTAGAACTGTATTTGATGGACCACCTCTGCCCCAGCAGCAATTGCTCACAGCCTTGTCCCTCCTGGCTGGTTTTGTGTTGGCTTTTCTTATTTTTCGTCCCCCCCCCCCCCCCCGGCCTCCCCCAACTCTCTCCTGAGCATCCGGACACAAGGTCCGGGTGAAGCTCTTGTGCTACTAACTGTACTGGGCACAACCAGGGGCAAGCCAAGCAGGACTGGCTGCAGTGCGTGTGTCGGGGCTCAGCACCATGAAGGTGAATCCCAGCTTCCTGCTGTTCTGCAGGGTGACTGCTGCTTCCGTGACTTTGTTAAACACCTGAGGAGAGGACAGAGGAGCAGGAAGTTCCTCTTCCATTAGGCTGAAAGCAAAGGAACACAGCACAAAAGCAGCAAGAGCACAGGAGATACGGGCATTTGGCTCTCTGGGTTAACCTGAGGAACCCACGGCCAAGGGTACATCTGAGTCCTACACAGCAACAGGTATTTATGGCAGAGGTGCAATAACAACTGTGGAAAAATCAGTAATAAACCAAACAGGGGACGCAAACCCTCTGCACTTGAAGGTGTCACCTAACAACAAACTGAAACACAGGAGGAGGCATTGAGGCATTTCAGGAGAAAAGGCACCTGCACACAAGTATTTGTGAACACAATACAAGCCGAAAGGGAAACAAACAGGGCCAACAGCTGGAAAGAGCTGTGGGGGTTGTAACTGGAAACAAATGAAGGGGATTATTCTGGTACATTCTCTCCAGCTACAGTGACCGGAAGCCCAAGTTAGCTTCCTCCCTGGTTAATGTGTTGATTAATCAGGAGCCTTAAAAGAGAGCATCTCCTGGGACCTCAGGCTTTAGAAGTGGATCAGCAGATAGATGTCTGAGGGACATGTCTCTCTGGAGATCACCACTGGGATCCTGCCTGCTCCAGGAGGCAGCGTTACCTCCAAGAAGAGGGATTCACAGCTTTGGTGCTGAGAGTCATGAAGAGGGTGAAGATGGTCATTAAAAACCAGCCTGGATGAAGAAATTGTCACTCAAAGGTTGGACTTCCAAGCCACAGAGCCAGCGAAGCAGCTGGGAAGAGGGGAGAGCCCTAGACGCAGGTGGGCAGCAACCCAGCGGTGATGGTTGGAGACAAGGAGCTCTGCCAAGAGCAGTGTGCAGTATCTGCAGACCACAGTTGATCTCAGTGGTGTCCAGGAGGTAGCTGATAGGCGAGGCCTCCCCACACACAGCTACCTCATAGCTCAGGCCTTCCTCCATCCTGCACAGTGCTGTGACCTAGGTGACAGTGTTGGCGTGGCTGAAGAAGATGAATAGGACCAGGAGCTTAAGAGGAGGCAGCTGCCTGAACAAGATCAACTAGAAAGCTGTCGTGTGGAAGCGTTTCTTGCTGAGAACAGACATGTGAGCAATCCAGGCAGCTACTTGACATTTGTATATTAGTGAGCCAAAGGCTTTGAGGCCTTGATTGAAGGTTACTAAAGGATGTGTAGAGGTTACTATGGGACGTGCAGTGC